>PYAF01005901.1:440621-467259 GCA_007407185.1 Glycine tomentella
CTTAAGCTGCTTCACTTCCATAAGCTTCTTAAGAGAGAGAGCCTGATCCTATATCAAAACATCCAACATGTGATGTTGGATGTTTTGATATAGGATCAGGCTCTCTCTCTTAAGAAGCTTATGGAAGTGAAGCAGCTTAAGGAAGAAGAAGATCACAACAACAATACTCACAACGCAATTGGCGTGCGGTGTGTGCAGTGTAAATGGAAAGAGAGAGTCAGAATTGTGTACCTTTCACCATGACTGATGCCGTATTTATAAGGCAATACCTGGATATTGATATAATGGTGGTTGAGGTCCATTATCTTTGGCCGAACGGTTGAGCTCAGTAACCGTTCCTCCTTGATATGCGGAGATACTGGTGACTGGAAGTTATTAGCCATATCTTCTATCTCTGAGCGGTTATCTTACGGAGAAGATAATAACAAACTGGTAGAGGTTTGTATATTTAATGGAATAAAAGATAATATCTTTTAACCGTAATAGATACCCCTCAGCCCGGTCTTCTAGCATTCTGGATGGCCGGGATGTATCAATAATGAAGCCGACTATGCCTTTTAGGTAAAACCTAAGCAGAGCTAATTTGATGTCCGAACCGGCATGCTCATCATTAGAGCCGATGGACTCAAGATCCGAGCCAAGGTAACAATCGTCCGAACCGAGATGATCAACATCCAAGCCGAGATGACCATCATTTGAACCGAGGTGTACTTCGCACCTGCCCCTTGTACAGATGGCACATCATCTGACCAAGTCTACCAGTCATTCCTTGTCGATTTCAATGTCGAGTTGCCCCTTGTCTTTTCATAGCCGCCTGGACAGCTATACTCATAGGAGAACGGAACGTCTATGATCATAGGGGAATGGATCGTCCTCTTCCCCTTAGCCGCCACGTGTCTTGCTTGATCAATATTTGTCCTTCTCTTGCACGTTTCAATCATTTCATTTCTAGGCAAATAACATCTCTATCCTTTTCACATTCTTCTATGACCAGCAGTTATTATCCATAATTTTGAATTCTGGCGGTTACACTTCTTGTTTAATGCGCCCTTTCCGTTTTATTTCATTAAAACACTTATTTTGCTGTTACTTTCACACCTTTGGCATTCTCGTTGTTTTTGCGCTTCTCCTGTGATTTCTGCATACTCGCTTCTTCCTTGGGTTTCTTTTCCATCTTCTGCGACTCTTGCGTTTCCTGTGCTTTCTTATCAATCCTTCTTTCATCGACCTTCATCTGCTCCAGGTATCTTTCTACTTTCTCCTTTCCTTTACATTTCATCTTATTTTGCACGAACCCTAAGTGTCGATTCCCCCTTCACATTCCCCAGTCTTTGTACCTTGTTTCTTCTTCATCATGAAATACACCCTTGAAGAAGAAGCAGAAATCCGCAAATCGTGTTCCCCCCGTGCTGCATTCTGGCTTTATGGTTTGCCCCTTCCTGAAGAAGAAAAAAGGAAATCCCTGCTTCGAGCCCCTTCGGGTCCAGGCAATTCTAAAGCCTCTACTCAAAAACTTCCCATCCCTTCCAGATTAGGCCCCAAACTTCCCAATCCTTCTAGGTTAGGGTTTTCTAACTTAGGGTCCTCATCGCGTCAAAGATCAGCAATTCTTGCTTCCCAATCTAGGGCTTCTGAATCTAGGGCATCCCCTAAGGCTTCCATCTCTTTAGGTAATGCCCCTTCAGATGATTCTGAAATCTATCCCTTAGCCGAGCCAGGTTTCGAAGTTCAGTATGAACATTGCTCAAATTGTATTGAAGAATTCATGTACTTAGCCAGTAGGGATCTCAATAGGCAGGCCGAGGAGTTGTTGGACCACTGTCGTCACAACCCCATCTGGGTTCCTAAACCTCCCCCCATAGAAATCACTATTCCACCATCACAGTCGGATTTCAATATCGGGGTGCCGACTTCTGTTGAAGGATCTACCACACCAACTCCGGCCCCTTCTCAACCCAGTCCCCTGACGGTTCTCCTTCCAGGTACTTGACTAATTGTTTCTTCTTATTGTTATAGGTAACTATGGACCCGTCCGTTGCCAGAACCGCTGACGAATCCGCAACCGGGTCTCATTCTCAAACTATCTCCCCTGCTTTGACAAGTAGGTTTCCCTGGGTTGCTCATGAGGTGTTACAACACACCTCGGTGATGAGTTCCGAGGACCTTGCATCCCTCCCCCTTGGGACCAAGAGGGCTTTTATGTTTGTCTTCCCCGCCCGGGTGAGCCTGTATGCTCTACCCGAGAGGGTAATGACCCTAATTTCTTTATGTTTTATAAAGATATAGTCACCTGGTTGGGAGTTCGTCTTCCCTTTACCGACTTCCAAATGCAGGTGTTAGAGCATCTGCAAGTTGCTTCTTCTCAGATTCACCCGAATGGCTGGGCTTTCATGCAGGCCTTCGAAATTCTTTGTCAGAAAATAGAGGTCTCTTGCACTTATTCTTTATTCTTTTATTTTTTCTCCGTCCAAACCAACCGATCGGGCAAAGAACCTGCCGACCGGAAAGGGTGGACCTCTTTCCAGGGTCGCAAAGACCGCCAATCTGATCGTCGGCTTTTTTCTCTCTTTGCCGAGTCTTTCAAAGGTTTTAAAGACAAATTTTTCAAGGTTGTTGCCGAACCCGGCCAACACCCATTTTTTTCTAGATCTGAGTCTTCCTCGGGATCATGGAAAAGTTCTCGTTGTACTGGACTTCCACCCATCATGATGTTCCTTCCGCTGCTTATCGAACCGACGAGACTCGGTTGTCGGATTTTGATGCTTCTTCCGCGGCTAGCATATTAGCATACAAAGCCTCAAACAACATGGCTCCCATAGCTTATTACATTCAGTGTGGTCAGTTTAAATTGCTTATGAAAGTCATCATTGCCAATTTTTAATACTGGTCTTGATATTTATTTTATTGTTGTTGTGCAGCGACCGAGATGAACACAAACCCTGCCCTTCGGCCAGCATATCTTGACGCCCTAAAGCTCCGGAGGAAGCAAAAGCGACTGAGGACAAACGCCAAAAGGCGGCCGGCGAGTCTCGGTCATCCCCTGTTCCGACCGAGCCCCCTATTCCGGCCGAGTCCCCTGTTCCGGCCGAGCCAATCACTGAGGCTTCTTCAGCCCCTCTTCCGTCTTCTCCGGTGGCCGAGGCGTCCATCGACGTCCCCGTTGAGCCCATGACCGACGTTGCTGTGGATGCCTCGGCCGCCGTTGATGCTACCCCGGTGCCTAGGCCTTCCGAGGAGCACCTCCAACTGTCCCCTCGAACTCTTTGGGACCAAGGTGTGACTCAGGAGCTCTTCCATGTTCTCCGGGCACCCAAAAGATACTCCGACCTAGTTCCCTTCAGCGACTCCGAGAAAGAGGAGTTGAGCTCGCTGGAGTTGGCCTGCCACAAGACCGCCTCCTTGCTTGGGAACTTAGTAGCTTTAAACAAAAAAGCTTGCAAGGGGGCCGTCGACCTTGAGGCTTCCGAGAATGAAGTCCGGCGGCTTCAGCAGGAGCTGGATCTTTCCTGGGAAAGTGCTGCTACTTCCGCCAAAGAAGTGGAGGCATCCCGGGCGGAGGTTAGAGAGGCTCAAGAGTCGGTGGCTAAGCTGACTGCCGAACTCGAATCTGCTCAGGCTCAGCTGGAATCTTCTCGGGCGGAGCTGGAAACTTCTCGGGCGGAAACTGAGTCCGCTCGCGCTGATGCGGCTAAGTTCAAAGAGTCTGCGGCCGTTTACCGGAAGCGGGCCGCTGACGCTGCTGTGCAATATAAGGATTTGTTGGCCTTGAACGACAAAAAGACCAAGGACGCGGATGAGGCCTTTCGCGAGATGATGTTCGTGCAAACTCAGCTTGCTCGGTCTTCCAAAGCGTCTTTCAACCATGCCTTGGTCCAAATTCGATTCCTCAACCCCGATGTTCAATTGAACACCGAGGGAATGCACTTCAAATCTTATGTTGGGAATGAGGAGCTTCTGACCCTTTCTGACAGTGAAGAGGAGGAGCCGAGCTCAGCAGGCACGCCCGAGGAGAATCCAGGTCCGAGCGGCGGGGGAAACTGAAGGGCCGGGATGCCGGTCTTACTTTTGTATTTTCTTTTTCTAAACACTTTACTGCATACTTTTATTGAACAAATATTTTGCACAATTAAGTAATATTCGTCGGCTTTTACAATTCGCCGTTTATTTCTTCCGTGTGTTGGCTCCAACGGCCAAGCATTTACAACTCCAACTCGTCAGTCGGGATTCAGGTATTTTATTGTCGGCTTCTATGGCCAAGTATATTATTTAATCCGAATCACTTAGTCGGTATTAAATATAATTAGGGGATCATGTTCCTGTCTTAGTAACTGTTAATATATTCGTAACGATAACCTGTAGATGTAATTCTTTCGGAAAATCCAATGATTCATCCGTGATTAAATAGTTACGCCGGCCTGATCAGGACCGAGTTAATATAAAACAACGACTAAGCGCTCATAATTCGTGCACGAAAATATTCCTTGCATTAAGGATTTTATTAATAATTCATGGTATCAATTACAGACTTGCGCGGGTTTTTGTTCCCGGTTCACATAATCAATTGACAAAAAACATGAAAAATTACAGTTTGTGATCCTTAGAATAGACTTGCGCGGGTTGTATGTTCTCGGTTCACAAAATCTAATGGAAATCACTAGTCCCATGATCCCAATGACGGGCCCAATGGCCAACTAAAGGGAAACACATGGCGTCCATGATTCCGATGACGGACTTGAAGTCGACTAAAGGGAAACACATGGTGAAGTTCCATGATCCCTATGACCGACTAGAAGCCAACTAAAGGAAAACACACGGACCTTCTTGGCTGCACATTGTCAGCTATAGTATTTCTTCAACTTGTCCGCGTTCCAAGTCCGTTTGACTTGCTTGCCGTTCAAAGTTTCTAACAAGTATGCTCCTTGTCCAAGATTTTGGACAACCCGGTATGGTCCTTCCCAGTTTGTTGCTAGCTTTCCATCTCGGGCGTTTTTGTTTCCAATGTCCGCTCAGCGTAACACGAGATCTTCCTTTTCAAAGGACCTCGGTTTCACTTTTCTGTTGAACCTTTGGGCCAGCTTGCTTTTTTGATGGAGATCTCGGCGATGGGCAGCAGCGTGGACTTCTTCTATCAAATCCAGCTCGGCCGTTAGGGCAGCACCATTGTCGTTCTCCTGAGATATATGCTGCCTCCTCCATGATGATTGGCCGATCTCTACAGGGATCATGGCTTCACAGCCATAAGTCATCCTGAATGGGGTTTCCCCCAGTGGCCGTTTGGGTCGTAGTCCTATAAGCCCAAAGTACATAGTAGAGTTGCTCGACCCAGTTCGGGCCGGCTTCGTTCATCCTTTTCTTCAACCCTTCGAGGATGACTTTGTTTGCTGCTTCTGCTTGGCCGTTAGACTGGGGATGTTCCACTGAGGCGAAGTGGTGTTTGATATAGAGGTCGGTCATCATTGTTTTGAACGTTCCGTCGGTAAATTGCATCCCATTGTCGGTAACGATCTCTGCCGGGATCCCGAACTTTGCTATTATGCCCCGCTCCAAGAATTTTTGAACGTGGGCCGAGGTGATGGCAGACAACGGTTCGGCCTCGATCCACTTGGTGAAATAGTCAACGGCCACTATTAGCCATCTCATTTGACCCTCCGTAGATTTAAATGGCCCCAGCAGGTCCATGCCCCATTTGTAAAATGGCCACGGCGCAGTGATCAAACTGAGCTCGGACAGGGGAATCCACACTATTTTTGCATGTCTTTGGCAAGTATCACATTTTTTTACGTGCTCTACTGCGTCGGCCTTCATGGTCGGCCAAAAATAGCCTGCACGGAGAGCCTTTAGTGCCAAAGCTCTAGCCCCCATGTGTTGTCCGTTGATCCCTGATATGTGCCTAGCACATGATGCTTTCCAAGCTTAATTAGATCGTTAAATGCATCATTTTATATGATAAAGAGCTTCCTTTTGATATGAATGTAACTTATGTGCTTCAATGAGGTATTTTGGTCTAGATTGATGTTTAGCAGGTGAAATAGCAGAGAATTATGCAGAGAAGAAAGAAAGCCTATGTACAATCGGGGGTACATAGGCTAGTTCTGCACCCACGCCCCAGGCGTGGGAACCCACGCCCCAAGCGTGGGAAGGTGCTTCCTTATGCTGATTTCTCTGGACAGCCACGCCCCAGGCGTGAGATTCCACGCCCCAAGCGTGGGAATCTGCAGAGTCTGCATAATGAGGGCAAAATGAAGATTTCACAAGCTACCTTATAAATACTTCAACCTCAGCATTGAAGACAGACTTCTGAAGCACGAAAATCACTTGGAAAAGGGTTTGAGAAAGCTTGGAAGCCTTTGCTAGGGTTTGGGTGTGAGGGGAAGAGGGTTCTTCCCTCTTCCCTTCCTCTTCTTCCTTGTACATATCTGCATCATGCTTCTTTTTGTTGTACCAAGGCCAGCCCTGTGAGGTTTGGTTAGTTTCTCTTGTAATTAGGGCAAATACTCTATGTAACTTTCATTTGGAATGGATTGAATGTGATTATTCTTTTATGCTATGCTATTTTACTGCACTTTGTCTTAATCTTTTCATCTCTTTCCTAGACTTAGCTAACCTAAGTGAGAGTTTAGAGTTAGGGTTCACAATAGACATATTGGGGCTCTAGTCTTGGAACCAAGTGTGGTGACTTGCTAACATCACCTAGACATAGGGATGGGTGCTTGCAATCTTATAGTGCATCGCTTAATGCTTAACCTAATAAAATACCACTAAGGAATTAGGGTATGAAAAAGGGTTAAAGGGTTAATGTCACTAAGAAATTAGGGCTTAACTATTAATGAATGAGGATGCATGATTGAGTAGGTAGTGTAGATGAATGTTGTAATCAATCCATGTAAGAATGTTAGGAGCATGGAGTGTGGATTCCCTAGTTACATTAGTTTACGTTTGGTGCAACCATTGTCTAGTTTATTTATAATGCTTTATGTTTATATTTAGCTTTTAATTCACTTCGTACACACCACATCTAATTCTCTCCATTATTGTTTTTGTCATCCAACCTTGAGATACGATTTATAATTTAATTGGCCAAACAATCCTCGTGGGAACGATAACTCTCTTATCACTTTATTACTTGTACGACCGGTATACTTGCCGAGTCCGCAACAATCCCCTCGTGCACCTCTGAGAGCACATACTCAGCTTGGTCTGAGTTCAAACACAACAATAACGGAGTATGTAGACCTCGGCGGTATAGTTCTCCGTCGAGGATCACGTACATAGCCGCCTCCCGGATCAATTTCTTTGCTTCTAGCTCCTCGTGTAGGACGATTCCTTGCTCCAAATAGTTGATGATGGGTCTCCTCCAGTCGTCAGCAATAAGCACGATCATAACGCATGCCGGTTGGGCGAGCTCTTGCTGGATGACTGTCCTGTGGTTTCCCGCCCCTTTCGTACTAGCCAGCTTTGATAGGATGTCGGCCCGGGTGTTTTCCTCTCTCGGAATGTGGGCGACTATCACTTCATCGAATTCTGCCATAATTTTTTTTTACCCTTACCAGATATTTGGCTAGCAGAGGGCCTTTGGTTTGATATCTGCCCTCGATCTGCGCGGAAACCAGCTGAGAGTCAGTAAAGACGTTGACCCTTGTCGCTCCCTGCTCCTTGACTTGCTTTAATCCTACAATCAAAGCTTCATATTCCGCTTGGTTATTAGAAGTTGGAAAGCTGAGCTGGAGGGACTGCTCGAGGGAGACCCCGTTGGGATTTTCAACAATGATCCCGGCTCCACTTCCCTTTGCATTAGACGAGCCATCGACGTAGACCTTCCATACCTTATCCTGCTGTTGACTGGCCGACGTCGGGGTCAGCTCCACTATGAAGTCGGCCAAAGCTTGTGATTTGATCGCGTGGCGGGCTTCATACTGAATGTCGAATTCGGATAGCTGGATGACCCAGTTCATCATTCTTCCTGCCAAATCCGGCTTGTGCAACACTTGTCGGATGGGTTGATTAGTTCGTACGACGATGGTATGGCTCTGAAAGTACGGGCGAAGCCTCTTTGCCGTGGTGAGCAGAGCAAAAGCCACCTTCTCAAGATTTTGGTATCTTAGTTCCGAATTCTTGAGAGCTCGGCTCACGAAATATACATGGCGCTGAGCCTTGTCTACCTCCCTGACCAAGACGGTACTGATGGCCTCTTCGCCGACCGAGAGGTACAAGATGAGTGTCTCCCCCGGCTCTGGTTTTGACAATACCGGGGGTGAAGCCAAGCATGTCTTGATTTGTTGAAATGCCTCTTCGCACGCTGAATTCCATCCAATCTTCGCTTCCTTCTTTAACAGTTTGAAGAAAGGAAGAGCCTTTTCCGCGGATCTTGGTAGGAATCGGGTTAGGGCCGCCATCCTCCCCGTCAACTGCTGGACCTCCTTTTTGTTGGTCGGAAATTGCATATCCAGGACAGTCTTGCATTTATCCGGGTTTGCTTCTATTCCTCTGTGAGTTAACATAAAGCCTAGGAATTTCCCAGCTTTTACCCAGAACGCACATTTCAGCAGGTTTAGCCGTATGTTGTGTTGCCGCAATTTCTGGAAGGTTTCTTCCAAATCCTGAATATGGTCCCCGGTCGCCGATGTCTTGGTGATCATATCGTCGATGTATACTTCAATGTTGCGCCCGATTTGATCCAAGAAGACCTTGTTCATCATTCTCTGGAAAGTCGCCCCTGCATTTTTTAAGCCGAAAGGCATGACATCATAACAGTAGTTAGCATCAATACCTCGGAATGCTGTCTTTTCTCTATCGTCGGGATGCATGGGTATCTGATTATACCCCGAATAGGCGTCCATGAACGACAGCAATTGAAAACCTGCCGAGTTATCCACAAGCTGATCAATACTCGGCATTGGGTACGAGTCTTTGGGACAGACTTTATTCAAGTCGGTGTAGTCCACGCAAACCCGCCATTTTCCATTGGGCTTCTTCACCATCACCACGTTGGAGAGCCACGTCGTATATTGGATTTCTCTAATGAATCCAGCCTCGAGTAACTCTTTAAGGTGCTTGGTCAACGCATGTCTTTTGTCTGGGCCGAGCTTTCTGTTCTTCTGTTCTACAGGCTTAGAACCGGGATACATTGCCAGCTTGTGGCAGCAGAAGGTAGGTTTGATCCCCGGTATCTCGGATGCCTTCCAAGCAAAGACATCCTGATTGTCTTTCAGGCATTGAATCAATCTGCCTTTATTTCCTGGGTCGCCCTGCTTACCTACCTTGGTAATCTGTCCCGGGGAAGCGCCGATCTGGACGTCCTCAAGTTCGTCCACCGGCTCAGGTCTCCATTCCTCAACATCTCGCATGTCGAGCTCTACCAGATTGACCGGCTTCCGGGATAAATGCTCCTCGGCCCTGGATACTCGTTGCTCTCCTTGCCGAACTCGAGGAGGGGATGATGGGCCACCCTCTGTCTCCCTGATCGTGTTATAGTAACACTGCCGGGATTCTCTCTGATCTCCGCAAATCGTGATGACTTTGCCGAGGTGCCCTATCATCTTCATTTTCTGATGCTTGGTAGACATCAGAATATCCCACTTGTGAAGTGTGGGTCTCCCCAAGATGATGTTATATGGTGACGGGAATTCACCGACGGTGAACGTCACCCTTTCCGACCTGAAACCCTCCTTCGTCCCTAGCGTTAATTGGAGGTCAATGGCCCCCTTTAAGCCGGTACCTTCACCGTTGAAGCCGTACAACATGGTTTAACACGGCCTCAAGTCCTCCTCCTTCAAATTCATCTTTTTGAAGGCGCTCCAGTTGATGATGTCGGCCGAACTGCCATTGTCGACAAATATCCTTTTCACCCAGAAATTGGCGACGGTCCCCGTTATGACAAGACCGTCTTCATGTCCGGGTACCACTCCCTTCAAGTCGTCCTCGGTAAAATAAATCAGCGGGGGTGTGTCTTTTTTGCGACTCCCACCGCCGGTTTCCTTGAACTTCGGCCGGTCTCTTACCGACATTACCTCCTTGAGGTACTTCTTCTGCTGATTGGCCGTGTCGCCTCCTCCCCCCAATCCTCCTGTGATGACGTTACATCGAACTCGGGCTCTGGGAACTCGTCATCCTTCTTGTCGTCTCGTTGCTTGTTCTCCTACTGGGCTTTTCGCTTTGCCTGGTGCCCCTGGGTTCGGATTACGTATTGGCGCAGCTTACCTTCACGTACGAACTTTTCAATTGCATCCCGGAGCTCCCAACACTGGTCGGTGGTATGTCCCGGTCCATTGTGAAAATCACAATACCGAGAGTAATCTATCCCTTCTCTTCGGACTATGGGGGGAGGTCGGTCGACCTTTCTCATCTCCGTGAAAGCCACCTCTTTCCAAATTTGACCGCGGATGGCGTTTAGCGGAGCATATCTGTCAAAATTTGATTCATATCTCCCCGGCCTAGGACGAGTGTCGGGGAATCCTCGCGGAGGTCGGCCTGCCGGGGTGTTGGTCGGATGTCGGCTAGATTGTCCTACTTGGAAATTCTCTGGACGCCGGTTCCGCGGTGATGATGGTTTTTTATTCTCCCTTGGAGCCGAGTTGGCGATCTCCATCTGCTCCAATTCTAAATATTTCTTGGACCGGATCCCAAAGTCATTGAGGGACTTGACCGGCTCCTTATAAATCGACTTGGCAAGTCGGGAAGACCCATGAAGCCTGGCCGACAAGAGGTGGACGTGGACCTGCAATGCGGCTTCCTTGAATCGGTCCAAATAACTCTGCAGCGTCTCCCCATTCTGCTGGCGTATTTTTCCCAGGGCGAACTCGGATTTTGGCTGTTTCTTGCTTGTTGCGAAATTCAGCAAAAACTTCTGGCCAAAATCCTCGAAATGACGAATGGTCCTCGGCGGCAATGAATGGAACCATGTCTGGGCTGCTCCTGTAAGGGTAGTAGCGAAGATCCGAGATATGATGGGCTCCTCAATTCCTCGGATGCACATCTGCATATCAAACTCATCGATATGCTCTTGTGGATCTTGGCTCCCGTCATACTTTTTCAGGAAGGAACCATCAAAATCGTCCAAGAATGGGGCCTTTGCTATACAGTCGACAAATGGGCTGTTGTTCTGGTGGCCCCGGCTATACTTCCTTCTGTACGTGCCATCGCCTTGACCGGGATGACGGACAATCTCACCCGTCGGTCTCTCATCCGTGGCATGTTCAGGCGATATGGCCGCCAACGAACGGTGAGTCTCGTGTTGTGAATGAGACGTTCTGCCCCGCTCGGAATGATCGACCGGCTCCCTGTGGTCGGTCCCGGCTGTTCGTGCCGACGTAGCTGGCCTCGATCTCCTAGCTGTTGCATGGTCGGCTTCTGTACGACCTTCCGTGTGGTCGGTATTTTGCCGACGCTCCTCTTCTCGCCTTCCGTCGGCATTTTGCCGACGTTCTTCCTCCCGTCTCCTGTTATCGCAATCCTCTAACTGAGCGATCAGCCGCTGGATATCTTCCTGGCATTGGAGTTCATAACGCTTCTCCAGATTCTCCATTCGAGCCATTAGAGCCTGGAGAGCACTCTGAATGAAGCGTTGTGAAGCTTCAGAATTTTCTTGTGCGGCCGGTGTGTTGGCCGGCTCATGAGTTGCAGGTCCCGCACGAGATGAAGCCATGTGGGACAATGCGTCTTCCGCCACCACATCCTCCGGATTCGGATTTCTGGGTGGGTCTTCACGTCTGATATTCCGGTGTCTTCTGGTATTAGCCATTGAGAGATGGTGGGATTCAAAATTTATCGTCCCCACAGATGGCGCCACTGTTCTGCTCAGAGAGAACAGAGATGTCCAACAAGTGATGTTGGATGTTTTGATACAGGATCAGGCTCTCTCTCTCTTAAGAAACTTATGGAAGTGAAGCAGCTTAAGGAAGAAGAAGATCACAACAACAATACTCACAACGCAATTGGCGTGCGGTGTGGCAGTGTGAATGGAAAGAGAGAGTCAGAATTGTGTACCTTTCACCATGACTGATGCCGTATTTATAAGACAATGCCTGGATATTGATATAATGGTGGTTGAGGTCCATTATCTTTGGCCGAACGGTTGAGCTCAGTAACCGTTCCTCCTTGATATGCGGAGATACTGGTGACTAGAAGTTATTAGCCATATCTTCTATCTCTGAGTGGTTATCTTACGGAGAAGATAATAACAAACTGGTAGAGGTTTGTATATTTAATGGAATAAAAGATAATATCTTTTAACCGTAACAGTATTTAAAAGTTCTCTTGCTTATAAATTAAATAGTTTTTTTTATAGAATAAAATTTAATAGTTATTTCTTCAAAATAAAACAAATCAAGCATATGACTAAGTTCTGTAAAAAAAAAAAAAAAGCATATGATTATGTATTTGCTTTGCTATTTGTTAAGAATGCTTTTGCATAAAACGTACGAATAAAAATGGGATAATAATAATAATATTTGAAGTTGAAATAATAAATTGTCTATGACGGATATCATGGTAGGTGGTTAATGTATATTTTCGTATTGCGAATTTCTCTTGAATATTAACCTTTCATTTTATAAAAACATTATCCTTAAATTTAGGAGGATAAAAAAAGGTGTTCATTCTATGCAAGCTAGAGTTAATTAATTATTTATTTTCCCTATTTGTGATCACCTAATTACAACTTGACTCCTACTTGGAATTAATTTAGTGTGAAAAAAACAAATTAAAAGAAGAAATGCAATGGAATGTGAAATGAGTTTTCTTCTCGGTGTCGTCAAAATTGTTATATTTTACTATTAGATAATTAGATAATGACTTTGTTATTGCCTTATAAGTATTCAAATTTTACTTCTTATAAAAAAAAAAAAAGTATGATTGTTTACTAGTGCAGTGATGAATAGGAAACAATGCATTCAGTTTCCAATTTTTAAAACTTACTAAAAATTGTGTTTTTCATGGTTAAAATATGTTTTTTTTTACTTTTAAATATATTAAAGTTTGGTTTAATTCTGAAATAAAAACTGTCCACTTTTCCTCCTTACAAAATTATAATACATAATTTTTTACCCGAAATTAGATTCCGTTATGTTCAAATCTAGATGAATTTCTTTTATATTTCAAAATTTAAATACAATTTATGAGGGTTCAAAACTATCACAAATTAAAAAAAGAAGAAGCAAAAATCAGGTTCAAAAACCAATCCTCCAAATCACCAACACCAACATACTCATATTAATCACAATTCAAGTATAGTATTCACATTGCTTCTAATGACAATTTGTAAAACCCAATAAGTCTTCCTAACAAGAAACAGAAACACAAATATGTACAAACAATCTGTTCGAACAATCTACGGATAAATTGGCCAACCAAGTTTGCCCTATTAGAACCAAACAAATTGTGATGGAAGCTCCTTTTTAATCAAATCGCAAATAACAATTTTTTACAACCTTCTAAATGACTAGTAACACAACAATAAACAAGCAAGGGATAAGTGAGTGAAGCGATTCTTTATCTTAATGAATCCTTTGAAAAATCTCAATTTTGGTTGTGTTTGTGGTTGTGCGTAAAAATTGAACTCAGAATCTTGTTTAAGGTTTGTCTCGTCTGGCAGTGGAAGGGGTTGTTGGGCTTTTGGATACACCAATAACGACACTGCATCAGTGCTCATTTTCAGGCTTTTGGATACACCAATAACAAC
This sequence comes from Glycine tomentella, assembly GCA_007407185.1. NCBI lineage: Eukaryota > Viridiplantae > Streptophyta > Magnoliopsida > Fabales > Fabaceae > Glycine > Glycine tomentella. The sequence continues at coordinate 454,297 of PYAF01005901.1, forward strand.
ACCACATCGGAGCTCAGTTTCGTTTGGTGCTGGCGAGAACGTGGCCACATGGCCACCATTTCGGGGTGGGGGAGCTTGCGAAAGGAGGGAGATGACACTATCAGAAGAGCTTTAGAACCTCAACGTGACTGTTGTCAAGGGAGGAGAGGAGGCGAGCAATGATGGCACTCCACAAATTTTACCCCACCATCGTATGGTTCAAGGGGCGACAATAATGAGATTGGGTGAGGGGTATTGTTCTCTCTTTGTGTGTTTGTTCTGGTGATTGAATTTTTGAAGAAGATGAAGACTCTTAGAAAAGATGGGAAAATTTGTGGCAATTTTTTTTCCCGCAACTTTGTGGGGTTTTAACCCCCAGAAATCATAAGAATAGTAGTTACACATAGCTATGTAAATTAATTGAGTCTAGCTACAGGTTAAAAAATAGTATATTTCAATTTTTTGAGAATAAAAAATAAACAAAAAATTGCACTGAAAAAATCTATAATTTTATAAGAACAAAATACATATTTTAGCCTTTTTATTTAAAGATTAAGATAATTAAAAATTGAAAGGTGTAATGTAATCCTATTAAATGCAAAAATTTGAATGACTCATATACTATTATTTTAAGCAACAAAAAATATCAAAATTTCCTTACTTTATATTATAAAAGATTAGTTAATGGGATAAGATTGAGTTGTGGTAATTTTTGCATTTGTTTTACGGATAAAATTTTTAGTCTTGGAAATATAAGGAGGGAAAAATTTATTCCGCGATTGTTACGAATTAATAAAATAATTAACCATGTGTATATTTTATTCTTAGGTAAGTCATAATTTCATCTTCAATAGATATTTAATCTTGATGAAGGGGAAAGAAAATATTTATTTTCATAGGACTAGAATTTCTCTTGGTGAATAAAAATAAACATATTTCCTCCTTATTACTGAGTATCTCATTATTCATGTTCCAGCTACAATTTTTCTCACTCCCATGAATTTCGTTCATGTGCCAATTTCATTTACCGCTAATTTCATGTATGTTACTTACGATAATTTTTTGCTTTTCCTCTAAATGCTCCCCTTTTAATAGACAATTTTATCAGGTTAAGTGATATTGTATTTGTTGCTCTTATTATTCAATGTTGATCTTATACTTTATAGAATATTTTATGGTTTATGTTATATTTAATTCTATTTTGCATACTTATGTTAATTGATAAGTATTGGAGAAAGATATCCCCTACCCAGAATCTCAATATCTCTAAATTTGTTGGAGTAAAATAGTGCTTACTAGACTCTCTGAATTTACAATAACCTCATTTTGATCTAACAACTACATCTATCAAGTGTGCTACATGACAATTTTCATATACAACAACTGTGCTACAATGATATTTTAGTAATCATTATATATATTCCTAAAAAAAATGGTAAACACATGTTTTAGTTATTTATGGACATATAACAAATATTATCAACCATTTTAATAATTAACTAAACACATTTTTTTATAATATACTTGAAAATAATATTCTCATGTTTTATTTTCAATAATAATATTTCTGAGACTAAAAAAATTATTCATGAAAAAAACATCCATATCAAACCAATCATTTACACTTGTTAGAAAGGGATTTAAGTAATTTTGACTTATAGAATATCATAATGAAAATGTAATTCTAATTATTTTTATTTTCTTAAGTTTTATTTTATCTCATTTTTCATTACACTCATTTTAGACCTCCCAGCAGATATGTAAAACATCACCTTGTTTTTACTTTTAAAATATACCAAAAATGAAACAAAGTGTCACATCAAGAAAAATTTAATTTTTTTTTTTTTTTTTACCAAAGTAACTTCAGTGTACAAATGCATAATGCCAATTTCTCAGTGTGTATAGATTTTCGTAGTTATCAGTTACACATCATAAAAGTCAATATTTGATTTTTTCAGAATATTCAATCAATCATCATGACTAACTATATAGTACCTACATACTATTTAGATCTAGAAGAATATTTAACCCACCAATATTTTAGTCAATTAGATATTTTATTTCATCAGTCTCAGATCTTAAATGTAACGTGACATTTGGTAAACAATCTCGAAAAAGTAAAGTGAAAAGAAAAATTATATATTTTATCACTTAATTACCATTATCTTGTAAATTTTATGGTCTAGATTTTTTGCTCATTTATCATATATTTTTCAATTTTCATATACTAGTTTAGTAACTCATGTCATGCTAGGAATATATATGTTATATTAATCCACTTTATTAATTTAGTAGTTATTCTTACATTTTAAATTTACTATAGATTATAGGAACTATTTGGTATAAAGAAACTATGGGTATAAAACCAAACCCTTGAATAAATAATCTTAATTTAAGTATTCTAATAAAATGAATTAATATTTGGCAGTTTATTTTTAATTTAAGTTCATATTTCTTATCATCAAATGAACTGTCTGAATAGTTTGGTTATTGAAATAAAATTATATAGTTCAATAAATAGTTGATACACCAAAATATTATAAATTTTAGAGGAATTAAAATTTGTAATAGTATAAACCAATAGGAAAACTTTAAATGCATATGCATTCCATGTGAAACCCTAGGTTTACTCATAGATGTTTCCGTCCGTAAGAGTAATACAACCACAAAACATAAATAGAAATATACATGGTGATAAATAAGATGGTAGAATATACATATGCCAAAAGTTATGAAACCTAGGCCTACTTATATCAAAATACATAAAAAGGAAAAGAACCTAGATTCAGAGCAGACATCACTAAATCCAACTCTGGATGCCAGACTAAACCCCAAAAGAAACGTAATGATGATGGGGACAACGAAGGAGAAGAAGACAATATCTCTATGATCTCCATAGGTGCTACCATCTAATTCTAAATAATAAAAACATAAGGGTGAACCTTCCAATTTCTTCAAACAACACATAGAAGGACTTAAGAAGTCACACACAATTTACTAACAACGGTGATGTGGTTGTCTATTAGGTCTCACACACACCCTAATTGTTTCCAGTCTTAATTCTCTGAATTTCTTCTTACTGGCAAACTACCACTAGAACTCTCAGACATTTCATTTAAGATGAATGTTGGGAGTACACCTTGACACCATGGTACAATGGTAGACTCTTACCAACAAATAATTTCTTGCATTTAATTAGGGTTGCCAAGCTGGTTGTGTGACCTAGTCACTACTTGGCGCCACACCCCAAGGATAGTAAAGTCTTGCAATCATTTCTCAGGTACCAATCTATGGTCATCCAACAACTTTGAGGACTGACTCTTCAATGACTCTACCCATTGAGATTCGTCTTTTATAGGTCCGTGTGGTATTCCTCTGCCAATGCTACTTGATGGTGGTTAAAGAATAAAATTATGAATTCAAGGCCCCGCCTTAAACTCTGTGACATGTCAATCATCACCCCTGTGTACCTTTGTCCAATCCCCACCGCATGAGAGCTTCAATAGATTCTTCGTTCAATCTAAAACGATACTCATCAATTACTCTACCTCCATCACTAAATGTAGATTCTGATGCAACTGTTGATATTGGAACAACTAGTATATCTCTTGTCATCTTTGATAAAATCTTATATTTGAAGTTGTTATTCCTCCACTACTCCAAGACACTAAAAGAGGAGTTTCCATTATTAGGAATATAAATATTTTTCTCCTCAAGATAAACATCTAATTCTAATTTCATTGGCGGGACTGCTTCCTTTTCATGCACAAGGCTCGTCAATTGATCAAACCCAGTCATAGCAGATGTATCAGGCACATGTATAGTTGAGGAGTTTATGCCACCAACATTCCTTTCATTTGAGGATGACTCTTCATTGCATAAAGCCACATACTCATCATATAGTTGTTGAAGAGCACTTCGTACCTTCTCCACATTTTCCTTAGCAATTTCCTCAGGCTTGTACAACAAAGGGAAGCAAATGCCAATCATACCAAACTTGCACCTAGGATCTGAAACACTAGTAATGGACATCAACAAATACATTGCCCCCAATATTTGTCAAATTTTAGTTTCATTGGGGCTGCCATATCTCTCATGAAAAAATCTTCATCCTTTGATGCATTGTCAATTACTTGCTTGACCCTCTAAACTTCTGCAAGATACAAATTAGCAGTAGGATACTCACTGTCTGATATTATAAGTGTAGCTAAGTTAAATACTTCTAAAAGTTTACAAACTTTCAGCACTTTTTCCCAATCTTCATTTGAAGGTGCATAAGTATAAAGATGATCTCATTCTCTATAAGTTGAAAAGAAAATTTTGAATTTCAAAGCAATTGACAACATTTGGAATGTAGAATTCCACCTAGTTGGACAATCAAGGATGAACTTTCTTTCTTTTAGATGCTTTTTTCAACAATATCACTGAAGGCCTTCAATCTCTCATCATTATGGTTAATATACTTCACACTTTCACGAACATTTTGAATGATATACTTTATCTTACCAAGCCCATCTTGTACCAACAACTTCAATATGTGTGCGCAACATCTAACATGAAACAAATCTCCATTCAAAACTAATTTTGTGCTAAGTGATAAGTTCTCTTTCAAAATCTTCAAGCATGAGTCATTGTAAGAAGCATTGTCAACTGACATAGAAAACACCTTTTCTTCAATCCCCCATACCTTCAAGCACTTAAAAATGGTATCTGTTACATCAATTCCTCGCCTCGGAGCAGGCACCTTCACAAAACTTAAAACCCTCTTTTGAAGTTTCCACCCGACATCAATGAAATGACCGGTGACAACCATATACTCAGCCACTTGGTGACTTGATTTCCACATGTCAGTTGTTAAACTAATGTTGTTGACAATTTTCAACAAAGCCTTCAATCGATTCATTTCTACATTATATATTGCTAAATAATCGCTTCTCACTGTTTTACTACTTACTTTTTGAAAGTTGTGATTTCCATATTGGAAAGGCGACATCCAAACTTCATCCTCAACAATGCTAAAAGGGTATTCATGGACCATCACAACAGTAGCAATTATTTCTCTCATCCTCTCATTGGAGTATTTAACCCCAGGAATTAGGAATGAGTTTGATGGATTAGAAGGCTTAAAAGAAATGACAGATTGGTTCTTTTCTTTAGTCATTTGCAACCTCCTTTCATTACATTTTTCTAAATGCCTTCTTAAATGACTTGTGCTACCCCCTGGCCCACTAGTAGATAAGTTAACTTTGCAATACTTACATATTGCCTTCTTTCCTGCTCCAACTATTTCAACTTCATTAAAATCCTTCCACACACTTGATGTTTTCTTCCTCTATTTCAAAACAATCTCTCCAAAACTTTTTCTTCTTGATTTGTATTCTTGTCACTATCAGGTTGATTAGTTGTTGGAGGTGCATGTTCATTGCGTTTATCACAAACCATGGGAGTAGACATAATTTACCTATAGTAGCCACACAATAATTGAAAAGGTGAGTTATTGAAGGTAAGTTAATAAAATAAAAAATAGTGAATTATATATCTATCAATTGTATAAAATAATAATGCATACACTTATTGAATTCAATTAAATTAACAAGAACATAACGTACCTTAAAAGTTTTTTTAAGTTAGCTAAAAAAAAACCTACCGTAATATTTGTTAGACTCAGGGGGAGCATAAGAGGATCCATGAAGCTGATGATCTTAGACAATAATGTTTAGGCTTTTTACATGCCAATTCAATTGAATGACATTTGTAATTTGTGTATAGGTTTGTCTAAGTTGATGCATCCTATGACCATTGCATTAATCTATTCATGATTTTGAAAAGCAAAGTTTCTTAAAAAGGTTTTTTGAAACTTAAGTTTTCATAACTTCATAAAAAGCTAAGTGTTCCATGTTTCAAGTTTTGGGAAAAACGTTTTCTCACTGGTTTAATCAAAATGAAGCTCCTGCTGTAATCGATTACAACACTATGGTAATCGATACTTGGCCATATTTTGATTAGAGGTTCCTGTGATAATCGATTACATGACACTTTAATCAATTACATTGCTCATAATTTTTCCAGAAAGCATGAAGAACACTTTAATCAATTACTTAAGTGATTTAATCGATTACTGACAATTACAACTATTTTTCTATAAATAGTTGCTGGATGTGTGCACTTAAAAAGAACGACTTTTGATACCCATTCTTTTGAGAGAAAAGTTATTAAGTGCATTTCAGTGTATGAACCCTAAATCCTCTGCATAAATCTAGATTGGATCCCAGGTTGTATCTCTCCTTGTTACTTTGTTGTATTTCTTTAAGAAATTCTGTGTTTGTAACTTGTGCAATAAATTCTCAGAGTTTTCTAGAACAGATTTTTCTAGAGGGAGATTAGAGAAGGGTTGTTTCTCTAAGTCTTGATCACAGAGGGTCTATAGGTGTTAGATGTCTTGTTCTTAGTCTGGGATTGATTAAGAGTGATTGTAAAACATGTAAGAACAAATTGCATATAGTTAGATTCTAGCTTGTTGGTTAGGAAACTGGATGTAACTTCTCTTGGATTGAGAAGTGAACCAGTATAAATTCTGTGTTATTTTCTTCTTCTCTAATCTTCTCATTGGGTTATTGATTGTCATTCATGGCTTAAACTCTTTCATAATCAACAGAAGCAATCTTGTTGTAAATGTATTTCATAAAGATTGGAGGTTGATTGATCAAAGGCATTCTAAGTATGACTTGCGATATGATCCGTTAAACTCTGATTTTTAAAAAGCAATTTTAAAGGGGCAAGAAGAACCAATTCACCCCCTTCTTGGTTTGTGTGTTACTCATATTGTTTCAAATATTTACAATGACCTCACTATATATAAAAGTCAAATTTATGGTGTTTTATTAACATTAGATAAATATTGGACAATCTATTTAAATATGTAGTCATGAATATGAATATAAAGATTTGTAAATCTAAAACTAATTTGTTCCAATCTAAATAGTGCCAATTGGTGGGGTAGCTTATTTAGGTACATGTGTGCAAATCGAATAGTTGAATTAAAATAATCAAGTCAATATGGTTAATGAAAAACTATCATGATGCAAAGTCAGAAAGTATTAAATGGTTATTAGAAAGGTAACAAAGAAAATAAGGAGGAACAAATAATTGGACATTTTACTCTGACCAATATCCAATAACTTGCACAAGGAAGCCTGATAAGTATCTTCTCAACCTCAAATGATTAAACCAGGTTGACCTGATAAATTATAATATGTGCTGATATTTTGTTTTTCTTTATAACTTTGCACACGCAGTTTGTTAGATTCTGTAGTATAGGTGCTGAGATTTTTGTTTGATATGTCATAATGGCATTAGAGTACCCTTAAATTGCACTCCAAATGTATGACAAAATGTCCAAATCGTGATGCTCATAACATATGTAATTTGTGCATTTCTCCTAATTTCATATGTAATTTTCAAATTTAAAATCTCTGTTCCTAAATTTAATTGGGTAAATAATCATTTTCGTCCCTGATTGTGTAAAGCGCTGATAAATTTGTCCCTGAAAGATGAAAATTCAAAATTTTGTCCCTGAAAGTGAAAAAAGTGTGACAAATTTATCCCTCCGTTAACTTTCGTCTGTCACCGTTAATATCAAAGACGAATTTGTCAGCGCACTACACATTCATGGACAAATTTGTCAACTCTTTACCCAAAATATAATTTAATCTTTATATTCTCTTTTTTTAATCATTGCAAGCATAACATTATAATAAATACTTAAAAATTAGTAAAACAAGCATACGTTAAAACAAACATAATAATAAGCATAATATTGATTAATAAACATAATTTGTTTATTGTTGTTATAAAGTTAAATTTATATTATAACAACATTAGGTAATCACAAGATCAAGTTAGGTCTCATTTTTATTTGTAAGAATTAACTTCATGACTATACATTTTTGTTTGGGTCTCATATTTTGGGTAAGGTACTGTCACATTAGAAATTTCAAAGAAAAAATATGAGATAATATTTACCCAAAATATGAGACTCAAACAAATTAAAATGCACAATCATTAAAATTAATCCTTACAAAAAAAATACTCAACTTGATTTTGTCATTATTTAATGTTGTTATAATATAAATTTTAGAGCAACATACAAATTATGCTTATTAATCAATAAATTTCTAATATGACATTACCTTACTCAAAATATGAGATTAAAGAAAATGCACAGTCATTAAATTAATCCTTACAAAAAAATGAGACTCAACTTGATTGATTTTGTCATTATCTAATGCTGTTACAGTATAAATTTTAGAGCAACATACAAACTATGTTTATTAATCAATATTATACCGTTTTTTTTTAACTTATGCTTGCTTTCCCAATTTTTAAGTGTTTATTATAATTTTATGTTTTTAATAATTAGAAAAGGGAGAATATGAAGATTAATTATATTTTGGTTAGAGAGATGACAAATTCGTCCCTGAATATATAGTGCGATGACAAATTCGTCCTTGATATTAACAATAACGGACGAAAGTTAACGGATGGATAGATTTGTCACACTTTTTTCACTTTCAGGGATAAAAATTTGAATTTTTATCTTTCAAGGACAGATTTGTCAGCACCTTACACATTCAGGGACGAAAATGGCTATTAAACATGAATTATAATTATCAATATTTTACCGAAGAAATATTAGTGTAATCCACCACAAAATAGTGTAACCCATTTTAAAATCCAATATTGAGATAAAGTATCTTCTCCACCTCAAATGATTAAACATGGTTGACCTGAAAAATCATAATTCAAAGTAAATTAATTTTTAATAGAACACAAAAAATTATGCTTTATGCACAAAAAAAATTAACAATACATTCAAACTTTAACCAATAAATATTGAACACGTTCTCAATCAATAGAACACAAAAAATTAATAATTATTAATCACAAAAAAAATTATATTTTACAATTAAAACTAAAAAATAAACCTAAGGTAAATTATTATTTTTAAACAACTACAACAAACATTAAATTGACTATAGAAAAAATAATAAAAATTATGCTAACTGTTGTTTGACGTGCATAACCACGGTGTCGGTGTGAGAACTGAGGAAAAATGTTACTATTTAAACAAAAAATGGAGATGAAAAATGATTTCTTTATAACAGAGATATTTTTTTCAACAAAGGAAAGAAAAAGCAAGGGTAGCAAAAGTCACAATCAGAGTTTACGGGGGCAACAAAATAGTGGACATATGCATCCAATCAGCCAATTAGCCATACATCCTTATGCTTATGGAAGTTTTGGTCAAACAGACCTACTACAAACGTTTCAAATTCCAAATTCCATATTTTGTTTTTTATCTTTTAAGTAGATTAGACTATTTAGATTTTATCTTTTTTTTTTTAAAGATTGATTTATATCTTTTAAGTTTATATATATATATATATATATATATATATATTAAATAGGTCAATTTGACAGGTCTAACATACTTTTTTTAAAGCTTGAACCTGACCTTTTAATTTAAATAGACTTTTCAAATAGACTTTTAAAAAACTCTTTATAATAAACAAGTCAGATTAAGTTAGATCTTAAACAGGTCAGACTAAAAATCCCTTATAGACAATCTAACCCAAACCCTAAACCCATTTTCATCCCTCCTTCCCACAATCACAATATGTTCTAAAACCATCTGTTGATTCTATGTAATATTCATCATGTCTCCCTTCATTACCTCACTCTCTGACCCTAGACGCCTATCCTTTGAATGGCCATATTCGCCACAACCATAACACACATTTTATTAAAGCTCAAAAGATGGAACGAAAGCCATAGACAAATTAACTTCTACAGAAATTCTCGCAAATCTCATTCTTTCAGTAAAATAACATTGTTCTTGGCCTTCTTCATCTTGTTGGAGAGTATTACGATCAATTTTAACCATACGTCCCAAACTATTTCCAATTTGTCAAAATACTAGTATCATAAAATTCCAATGGTAATCCCGGGATACGAACCCATACCTGGACCTTTCGAAAAACATCATTTTTTGGATTAAAACTAGGATATCACCTCTGTGTAATCAAACAGCGACCAAAAATAAGCCACAAGCCACCACTTAAAATTCTCTGCAAATCTAACTAGAAAGAAATCCCCTTCATTTTCCAAAACCTCCATACCTCCAATTGGTTGTCATAAACGCATCAGGCGCCCTTTAGGATACCTTCATCCAATCCTCTCCACCAAATGTTTGACGATGATTGATCTCTTCCATGTTTGCTGAGCTTTTCTAATCTCATCCTTTGTAACAACCAGACAAAGAGGGTTTGATATTTCTTGTACTCCATGCTCGTAAAACTAGAAAATTTTGTTTGAATTTCATATTTTGATTAAGATATTATTATATTAAAAATTAAAAAAAAAATATGAAATAATATTTTATGTAAAATATAAAATTTAAATAAATTAAAATATTCATTCATTAAATTAATTTCTATAAAAAAAATAAAATTTAACATAAATTTTTTATTATTTTTTATTATCTAATATTGTCATAATATCAATTTCAGAGTAACAATCAGATTAAATTTATTATTATGTTTATTTAACTTATATTTATTTTTAATTTTTAAGTGATTTATTGTAATATTATATTTATGTTAATAATTTTTTTCTTGAATAAAAATTAATAAATAAATTAATTTGTCACATTTTTTTCATTTTTGAATATGAAAATTTGATTTCATTTCTCAGAAACAAATTTTAACAAATTTGTGATAGTGTAATAAAAATGACTAATTACACCACAGAAACGCTGTAATCATTCAACTGTGAAACGCGAAACTTCGAAACGAAACGATTCGTAACCCTTGAAACGAAGAAAAAACACAGCGAGACGTCGTCATCCTCATCCTCTCTTCTTTTACGAAAGCAAAACAAAAACAAATTACTCAAAATTAATCCCAACCCATTCTTCGCCTCCAAGTGTTTCAAATCAAATTTCATCGCTAAACCAATCCTCTACTTGCCCCGATGATTCACCAACGCCCCAATTTTTCTCTGCAAAATAATATATAATTCAATTTTTCACGTCAGTCTCATCGATCTTGCCCTTTTATTTAACCTGTGGCGTTTTTGGAATCTGGGTTTGAAGAAAACTTCGATTTTGGGTTGTGGGTGTTAGTGTTGTTGTTGTTGTTGGGATTGGGATTAGACGGGGAAAGAAAAATGAGTAACCAAAAGAAGAGGAACTTCCAGATAGAGGCGTTCAAGCACCGCGTGGTGATGGATCCCAAATACGCCGACAAGACATGGAAGATTCTCGAACATGCGATTAACGAAATTTACAACCACAACGCTAGCGGTCTCAGTTTCGAAGAGCTTTACAGGTTCCCCATCTTTTATCTTTTTTCTTATCATTACCGTTAATTTGATAATAATCTTCGATTTTTTTAAGAAAAAAGAAATGTTTGTGTTATAAGTATCTGTTTGGTTATGTGCTATTAATTGATGTGTTGTCTTATCTTGATCTGAAGGGTAGGAGTTCATGTGGTGATCAGGAGTGTCCAATATGATATAGGGGCACTCCTCGTAGGATGTGAGGTGTTGTTTTGTTACTGTTCTTTAATCTGAATCGGAGTTTTATGTCGGTAATCTATATTAACTTTTAATGGAAGTCTTTGTTATGTTGATTGTCAAGGTAAAACTTCAATTCTGATTAGATAATAGCACCGGAATCACTTATGGAACTACATCTAAGTTTTGTCCTTTGGTTTGTTTAAATTGGAGTAGGAAAGCAAATTCTATCATTTTCTGGGTTCTGTTTTCATGGGGTTATCGAGTCTATGATGGAAATGTATAATTTAAGGTACTGTAACTATATGCCCCAGAAAGTTGATTTGATGTGAGATGTTTTGGTATTGGGGATCAGTAGCTATATATGACTGTGGTGTTGCAACTAATTGGTAGCTTTATTCGGGTTACTTAACAACATTCAGAGGTAATGGCCCTAGATTTCTTCGTTCAATTCTTGTTTTTCCTCTCAAAAAGCCAGTTGAATCTATCAAATTCTGATGGTGTCAGTTTATCAATATGGTTGATCCCACTGATGTGACATGGCTTGCTCATGGTTTAAGAGGATTTTTAAATAACAGATATGGAAACTGTTGTTGGAGAAATTTTATATGAATATTCCGTAAGCTATGATGTTGAAGTTTGTAGCCAAGCTTCCTTTACTATCTCTCCAAGATTACTCAGCTTTGAATGATAATACTTAAGTAATAGATTATTTTTGGGATTTAATATGAATTTGGAATGTGAATTTTCCTTCTAGACATGTACACATTAAGAGGGCAATCCTTGACCCAACGAATATGTTGTCGTCCTATGACCTGGAGGTCATGGGTTCTAAACATGAAAATAGCCTCTTTGCTTGTGGAAGTAAGGCTGTGTAAATCTGTCTTCCCTAGACCCCACCGTGTGGGAGTCTCATGCACTTGGCTGCCCTACATGTACACATTAAAGGATCTTATGCTTATTTTTCTTTCCACAAGGGAAAACATATGTTTCTAATTTTCCTCCTTCTATTTATGTGTGGGTTTAGAAATGCATACAACATGGTGCTTCACAAATTTGGTGAGAAGCTCTACTTAGGGCTGGTTGCAACCATGACTGGACATCTCAAAGGTATAGCTCAATCTGTTGAAGCTGCTCAAGGAGGTTCTTTTCTGGAAGAGCTGAACAGGAAATGGAATGATCATAATAAGGCATTACAAATGATCAGAGACATACTGATGTACATGGATAGGACCTACATTCCAAGCACCCAGAAGACTCCTGTTCATGAACTTGGACTGAACCTGTGGAAAGAAAATGTCATTTATTCCAGCCAGATCAGGACTCGGCTATTGAATACACTTCTGGAATTAGTACATAGTGAACGCACTGGTGAAGTTATTGATAGAGGCATTATGAGAAATATAACAA
>PYAF01005901.1:467359-488001 GCA_007407185.1 Glycine tomentella
ACGCACTGGTGAAGTTATTGATAGAGGCATTATGAGAAATATAACAAAAATGCTTATGGATTTAGGCCCTTCTGTTTATGGGCAAGAATTTGAGACTCATTTTCTTCAAGTTTCAGCTGAGTTTTACCGGGTAGAATCCCAGAAATTCATCGAGTGTTGTGATTGTGGTGATTATCTGAAAAAAGCTGAGAGGCGTCTGTATGAGGAAATGGAAAGAGTGAGTCATTACTTGGATTCCAGGACAGAAAAGAAGATTACTAATGTGGTGGAGAAGGAGATGATTGAAAATCATATGCTAAGATTAATTCATATGGAGAATTCTGGCTTAGTGCACATGCTTTGTGATGATAAATATGAAGATTTGAGTAGAATGTATAACTTGTTCCGTCGTGTTACTGATGGTCTTTCAAAAATACGAGAAGTGATGACTTCACATATGCGAGAGTCTGGTAAACAACTTGTTACTGATCCTGAAAGATTGAAGGATCCAGTCGAATATGTGCAAAGGCTCTTAGATGAGAAAGATAAATATGACAAGATCATAAACTTGGCATTCATCAATGACAAGTCTTTCCAGAATGCATTGAATTCCTCATTTGAATATTTCATCAACTTGAATCCTCGTTCTCCAGAGTTCATTTCACTATTTGTAGATGATAAACTCCGGAAAGGTCTAAAAGGGGTTAGTGAGGATGATGTAGAAGTTACCCTTGACAAGGTGATGATGCTGTTCCGATACCTGCAAGAAAAAGATGTTTTTGAGAAGTACTACAAACAACATTTGGCAAAGCGGCTTCTGTCTGGAAAAACGGTTTCTGATGATGCAGAGAGAAGTCTCATAGTCAAGCTCAAGACAGAATGTGGTTACCAGTTTACATCTAAATTAGAGGGAATGTTTACAGACATGAAAACCTCTCAGGACACGATGCAGGGCTTTTATGGCTGCCACCCTGAACTAAGTGACGGTCCCACACTTACTGTCCAAGTTCTTACAACAGGGTCTTGGCCAACTCAGTCTAGTGTTACGTGCAACTTGCCAGCAGAAATGTCTGCACTGTGCGAGAAGTTTCGGTCATTTTACCTTGGCACCCATACTGGCAGGAGATTGTCCTGGCAAACTAATATGGGCACAGCGGACTTAAAAGCAACCTTTGGGAAGGGGCAGAAGCACGAGTTAAATGTCTCTACTTACCAAATGTGTGTTCTCATGCTGTATAATAATGCTGATAGACTTAGCTACAAGGAGATTGAGCAAGCAACTGAGATTCCTGCTTCAGATCTTAAAAGATGCCTGCAATCAATGGCTTTAGTTAAGGGAAGAAATGTCCTTAGAAAGGAACCTATGGGTAAAGATATTGGTGACGATGATGCATTCTATGTTAATGACAAATTCAGCAGCAAGCTGTACAAGGTTAAAATAGGAACTGTCGTTGCACAAAAGGAATCTGAACCTGAGAAGCAGGAAACCCGACAGAGAGTCGAGGAAGACAGGAAGCCCCAGATTGAAGCAGCAATAGTAAGGATCATGAAATCCAGGAAGCAACTTGATCATAACAATCTTATAGCTGAGGTCACAAAGCAGTTGCAATCACGTTTCCTGGCAAATCCCACGGAGGTAAAGAAACGGATTGAGTCTCTCATTGAGCGGGACTTTTTGGAGAGGGATGATAGTGATAGAAGATTGTACCGATATCTTGCTTAGAATTGAAGAACTTGTTTGTTTCAGTCATTACAATGTATCTTATGAACCAGGTGATAAATTACCTTTAAATAGCTCCATTGATTTCATTGTTGTACATTAATTTGTTTTCCAATTCTTTGTGATTTTTCATCTTTTAGTATCTGTATGACTGTATTCCCAAGAAAATTAGGGTCCTTGCCACCCATGTTTGTAGGATGTCAATGTAAGGAAGTCTTGTATTCAAATGAAGTAAACCATGATTTATTTATCAGAAATATTGAGATGACATTAATTCAGTCCCTGGAAGATGGAGTGACATCAATTCAGTTTTCTAAATATCAATGCTGTCTTTCTTTTCTTGTTATGCAATGTCGTTTTCAATAATAGAAGAAAAGCCGGATCTTAATTCAGTTCCTCCATCACACATTTTGTGCACATATGGATGGTTTTGATGTCACCTTGCATTATAGAGTGCCCATCTTGGAGTAATTAGTGATATAATTAAAAACTTATATTCGTTCTTTGAGAGTCTTGTTATGTTAGGACAAGTTTTTCTAAAGTGCCATCCAGGTAATTGCCACCGTACGCCTTCACCTAGAAGAATTTCACTAACCTTGCTGAACTGTTAAGTTACTGTTTGAGAAGATACAGGTAAAAAATCAGTTTGTTCTCATTTCATGATGACTCCATGTTTGTGGTGACCAAGTCATGAAAAAGACTAATAAATCTATACAAATAAAGGGAGAGGAGTGTTGACAACACACTATTTAATACAGTTTATACTATTTGTAACATTTTATTAAAAACTAATATATGCAATCATGACTGAAACTCATTAAATAACAGGTGAAACCTGTAAAATTACAATTTTAAATAAATTTTAATAAATAATATTGTGTTACTACTACTAGGGCATGAAGGACAGGTTATCTAATTCACAACCAATGAAGGATGAAGCAGTTTTGCTCAGCATTTTGGTATGGATAGTGCAATTATAATTATAATAAAATTTCGCGGACAACTCCTAGTTTGTTTTCAACTCTTCATACAAAAAAAAAAACACTGAATAGTGAGAACAAAAAAAAAATAATCTAAGAACCCGATTGATTTCTCTCAGGTTTTTGTTTTAAAATTTGTTTTCTATGATAATTTCTGTTCAATGATAAATTTTTCAGAACACTTCCAAAAAGTGTTCAGAGGATAAACAAATAAGGCATAAATCATCTCCTTTTCTTTATAGTGCTCTTGACCCTTTCAAAACAGATAGATCTCCGATTTAAGGACGAAAAATAAACATAATATATAAGGACTAAAATATTTTATTACAAGGATGAAAAACAAAAAAAGGTTAAATTGCAAGGACAAAATTATTTAAACCTTAAATCAAATAGGAAAGTTGCAAGTTCCACAAGGACACAGTTTTCTGATAATTACAAGTCTCATAATTCTTCTTGGATTAAGATGTTTTAACTGTACCAATCTTAACCCTTCAAAATGTTTCTTCATTCATTAAAATAAAGCATAATTTCATTTTTCAAAATTCATACACCGTTGGATAATAACTGCATGGGTAGCAGTTCAATTCCAAACTCTAGAGGATCCAATTCAATTGTTTTAAGTAGCGCGATAATTTTAACTGCAGCATGTTACAACAGAAAACAGGCATAAGAAGAGTACATAAGAGGACAATGGCTGCTTAAATGATTGTTTCTTAGAACAATTTAAAACAAGAGTAGCACCAAAAAGAAGATCACAGCAGAGAATGGACATAAGAAACGTCAAATAGACTAGTATAATTGTTGGTTCCTTAAATGGGGTCAGCATTAATGATTGCATTTTAGGCATGTCGTGGGAAACGAAGTGACTGCCAAGCAACATTCTTAAGAAGAAAAGGACAATGTTTTTATAGGCTTAGTTGTCATGGTTCCATTATAACCTATTATCCACCAGCATGGTTTGCAAAGTAGCAGCTTAAATTGGTTGAGATATCTCTTCAGGCAACTCAATAGACAATGACACTGAAATCAGCAAGCTCAGTCACATTCTTCTGCTTAGTCTTGTCAGCACTAGCAAATGGTTCCAATGCTGGCAAAATTGCCATCTATTGGGGCCAGAATGGCAACCAGGGCACGCTGGCCGAGGCTTGTGCCATGGGGAACTATGATTATGTGATCATAGCCTTTTTGCCAACCTTTGGCAATGGCCAAACTCCCATGATTAATCTTGCAGGTCACTGTGATCCATATAGTAAAGGAGCACTGGCTTAAGCTCGGACATCGGGTCCTGACAAGCCAAAGGCATCAAAGTGTTGCTCTCTTTAGGAGGAGGTGCTGGAAGCTACTCAATTGCATCCACTCAAGATGCAAGCCAAGTAGCCACTTACCTTTAGAACAACATATTGGGGGGAGAGTCGTCATCTCGCCCTCTTGGCCCCGCCATTTTTGATGACATTGACTTTGACATTGAAGGTGGATCAAACCAACATAGGGGTGATCTTGCCAAGTTCCTTAAAGGCTATGGGAAGCAAGTGTACATAACTGCGGCACCTCAATGTCCATTTCCTGATGCTTGGATAGGAAATGTCCTCACAACAGGTCTTTTTGACTTTGTTTGGGTCCAATTCTACAACAACCCTCCTTGCCAATACACTTCTGGGGCAATTAGCAACCTTGAAGATGCATGGAAGCAGTGGATATCAGGTATCCCTGCCAACAAGATATTCTTGGGGTTACCAGCTTCACCACAGGCAGCAGGAAGTGGTTTCATTCCTTCTGCTGATCTTATCTCCAATGTGCTTCCAGCCATTAAGGGTTCTTCTAAATATGGAGGTGTTATGCTGTGGTCTAGGTATTACGATGCTCAAAGTGGATATAGCTCCTCAATCAGGAGCCATGTCTAATATCCAAACTCATCATCTACTAACAGTATGTAATAAGTGCTATTTATTTGGGGAGGATAGCTGTGATCTAGACAAAAAATACGTGTTATTTATATGTGTACTGATGTATATTCAAATATTAATGCCTATGATGTGAAGTATGTTTGGATGGTTCAAATGAATGCTCTTGGAGATGAATGTTGTGGACCATAACAAATCAGCATGCAAGAAAGTAAATTAGAACCATAACATGTTTCCGTGTATTTAGAATTTAATTTCACTGTCAGTATAAAAGAATTTCACACCATTAACTGATGCTGAGGTATCAGTATTCATTAATTACCTTTGAGTAGAAAAAACATGAGAATTAGTAACAAATATTAATAATGAATGCACGTGTTAAATATTAGTAAATTTTAATTAAATTCCGATAATTAATGTAGTAAACATCAATTTTCCATTACCAATTTTTTTTTAAACATTACCCAAAAAAACATCAATTTTCCAATCTTACGTAGTTATAGTTGATAATTAAACTACTTCTACAAGAATTTCTAAAGCCCTTTACTATTTCTGGATAAGTAATCATTGTGCTCGAAGAATTTTTCACTTGCCTCAAATGTCCAGTGTCTTGAACTTTCCAATAAAATAAAAAACCAAAGTTCTAATAGAACTTAAAATTAGTATTGTCACAATTATAAACCAATTAGCCGGCGGTCTTTAAGAGAAAGTATGAAAGTAGTGTATTGAATGGCCTAGTCTAATCTAAAGAGTGTGAATGGTTAAGTATAGTTACTAGTACTGAGTATTTAATATACAACATTAAAAAAAAACATTTAATTTGCTTATATAAAAGTAATGCTAATAGAATACAAGCGGAGTATATGTTATAGCTAGTCTTTTTAGATTTAGGGTTTTTTTTTTTGCCAAAAATAGTTATTAAATAGTTGAAAATACCATTTCATTTGCTCAAGCAAACGTTTAATATTAACATAAATATTAGAGCTTCAAATCACATTCAAAGCAATCACATAGGCAATTCATGTAAAGAAAAGTGGTTGATTTTTTATTTCGATGAGGACACGTTACAGAAAGAAAAATCCTCTTCACCAGAAATGTTACTAAAATAAAAGGCAATTTACAGTTTTATGACCAGCCAATACCCTCTACTTATGACTTGGAGAGGAAAGAGAACCCGTTGCATGTTACACAAAGAAAATAGAAATTATTCTTACATGTTAGCAAAATCACCCCATCCCCCATATTTGACACTAAACATGAGGAAGCTGAACAAAACTAAAACCTTGATCAACTTGCCCTTCCCTCATAAAGAACTTCCACTGAACCCCATAATATCCTTGGCCACAAAAATGCACCTGCAATCACTCTTCAACCGAGGCTGCAGGGAAGAATAAGAATCCACTATGCTGCAAGGAATGAGTTTGTCTCTTTGGTCCAGCTTAAAACATATCACGTGTGTCTTGTCAGGCTGGTCAAGCTGGAAGGGATGTCAAATATGATGACCTGTGCCCTTAGTGTAGTGTGCATCCCTTCACATATCATGTCTTGTTAGGACTTAGGAGCTCAAGAAAGAAGATCAAGAGTGTGCTTAGTGGGAAGGTGCAAAATAAAGACTAAATATTGTGAGGTTTTGAGTTTCACTCTGGTCATGAGAGAGGGTGGAAAATGAAAAAAGGCACATCCCATTTTCAACCATTTCTCAATTTTATTGTATCAAGCATCAGATGATTTTTTCTTCTTCCGAATTTTCAACTTGTTCAATACTTCTTTTCACACTTTCAGCCATAACAAGCAGAACCTACTACTTTGGATGTAAGTCTAAATTGATATGTAGAGGTATCCAAGTTTCAACTTCCTAATTCAAGCAACGGATATAACTTTAAATGACATGCATTCTATCATTACACAATTTATGAGATACTTCCTAAAAATCTTATTTGCTTGAGTGAGCTAATTCATCAAAGAAGACAGTTAGTCATAACAAATAAATAATAAAGAGCCATATTGTTATAATGGCACTCAAAATAATCAAAATGAACAGTACATGATCAAGCAGCAGCAAAAGGCACCTTATATATCTGGAACTGATCAAGCAGTCTCTGGTGGAGATGGAAGTGCCCTATGCCGAAATAGCTTCACTAATGCTCTACGTTCACAATCCTGCATAGTTTGATGATGAACACACTTTATCAGTTGCTATGACTACATGAATGCCTTTGAAGTACCACCATAGAGCAAAACTTTCAGATATATATATATATATATATATATATGTGTGTGTGTGTGTGTGTATAAAATACTCTTTTTATTTTACTTAGAGGAGGGAAAGGAGAGGAAGAATGTGTTACTGAATTAACATGACAAAACAATAGACCATTAGAGGCTCAAAATTAAGAGAATCGGGAATTTTTGCAGTATACAATTATAAATTGTCATAATTTATATTTATGCAAAGTGAATGTAATCTGCAAGTAGCAGTTGAGAAGGATATCCTTGTCCAATTCGAACAGAAAACACCTTTGAAATAATAGGGCTTTCAATGGAGATCACATAATACATTCAAATTTTGAATTTCAAAATGCACATTGAACAATTATGCACATGCACATGAGTGTAGGAAGCATGCTAGGTGAGAAAGAGAGAGAAAACTCTTTGCCTCTGAATATTCATATAAATGTGTTAAGATCAAACTCTCTCACCTTTGCCTTTGTGTGTGTGTAAAGAGAGAGAAAAGCAAATCTTTACCATCCATGTAAGATTTAGTGGTCTACATTAGTTCCTCTCACTCAAAAATATCACTTTATATGGCAATGCACTGATTGCTTTATGGTTAAATGTGTTAAAAATTCACCTTGAACATATATAGCTGAAATGGACTCTCTGGATTCATTCTCCTAAGTTTCAAATAAGTATAAGCAAAGCTTAGTTGATCACGAGATGTAAATCGATCAACTTCGTTGAACCAAAGACATGAAAATAAATTTGACATTGGTGTATGTGCCCTGATTATGAAAGAACCCTCAGGAACATCTGCAAAGTGAAAGACTCAATAGTTAGATTAACTTATTATGCACAAGGAGATCCAGCAGGTATTCCACAAATAAGAAAGATGGAAAGGGTCTCACAACTCGGAAGAGGATCATTTGGCTTTGATGGGTCAACCTTGGGGAGGCCATCAGACTGGTAAAAGTTAAACTGTTCATCAATTGCTGTATGGTTGTATTTATTTAAGCGCTTATTTTGGAGTACCTCCTCCAAAACATTGTGGCGGTCATAGTGATTTGAAATGGCATATTCTGCCTTCCTTCGCCACAAAAAATATTCAATAATCAGCATAGGGTCAGAGTTGAGTCGCATCTTGCTGTCAAGCCAAATTGAATACCTACCAAGGAATGATTTTTAAACAACATGAAAATGAGGAATAGAAAGCAAGAAAACTTGCATGCTAGAACAGATTACTAGAACTACCTAGAATTTGGGAAGAGGCGGTGTGATAAAAATTTTGGCACCTTGCCAGTTCTCCGCATGTCTTCATATGGCAAGTTTTTTACAACAACTATTTTCCACAAGCCAATGTACCCTTTCTCATCAGGACTGCTTCCTTCTGATGAAAGTTTGGATAGCGTTTGATCATCCAGGAACATAACAAAACAAACATTGCCCTTTGAATATTGACTCATCTGCATTGCAGCAAAATAACAAATCTAATATTTTCCACATAATTAACATATGCTTTATAAATCAAAGACAGAATGCAGTAATGATTAATCTATCAATGAAATATCATAATCACATGATTCAGGTTGATATTTAAGTTCTGGTGTTCTACTACTGCATAGCATAAAATACAGTAAATGTGATCAAGCAAAAAATATTTTAGAAATATTAATTTCAAGGAAAGGCCATAATGATAACACTTATAAACAAATGCATCATCCATTATCATCATGAACAACGGCAATATTTTAAGAAACCAAATCTACCTAATCACAAAAGATTTGACTTATCAAATGGCAAATTTGTGGAATTAACTTTCATTTGAGAGATTCAAGTCTGCATTCTACAAGTTTCTCCTCTCCTATTAGTTTTTTTTACTATATTGTTCTGCTCCATTGCTTATTACTCTTCAAAATTTATGACAGGGGGAGGGTGAAAAGCAGAACACATGTAACATACATCATCTGATTTAGACTTGATATCTTTGACTTACATATTACTTTTCTGGCTCCAAATATTAAAACTTACATCACTTGATTAAACTAACATGATTTTTTAGTTTCATTTCAGCATGTTGATCAAACAAAACCTTGACTGAAGACGTTTTTGTTTTTGTTATGGATAATGTATAAAACAGCAAAAAAATATTTTAAAAGAATTTGCAGGATTACCAGTCTACTTGTAGGCCTCCGGAGGAAATCAGAGCTTCCAAAAATGCAAGAAGAAACTGCAACCTTACATCTGTACATATATGCCTTATCCTTTTCATTTATATCAAATCCAGTGCTTGGATGTCCCGGTGGCCCTTTTACAAAACCACAATGAAGAGTCTGGTTTTTAGCATAAAATGAATTTTCTCTTTCCTCTAGAGTCTGATGTCCTCCAAATCGAGGTTCAAATAAATCAATTTTGGATGTTCTATCTTCATGGTCAACATACTCAAGAGAAAACCATGTGAAGTTCATATAATTTTTGGGTTCAACAAGGCCATCTACTGATTCCAGAAGTCCAACTTCACACGGAAAATCTGAAGGATTGATATTCAAGGAAAATATGTGGAGGTAAAGAATCTAGTTAATACTAGAGTCAGCTCTATGAGGAACATATAAATCCAAATAATTCTAATAGATCATGAACAATGTTGATTTAGTTGACCAAATTCAAATATTAGCAAGTGATGTAACCATGGCGTCAAAAACCCCAAAGATTTTTTCTTTTTTCATTTAACACTGGAAACACCATTTGCATTTGAGATTTAAAAGTAATCAACATAATACCATATGCAGAAGCACACATCATTTGCAAAGTGCTACTTATCATAATGTCACAGCAACAACATCAACCAGATGAATAATCAAGTTCCGCCAGCAAAACAAATATGATTCACATAACACAAAGAAACTATTTTACTCGACGCTAACAAAAATATGTCATTATCATAGAAATGTTCCACTATCTGTGACAACTTTTTCTTGGTCTTGATGTTTACTCCAGCAGCCATCCAGATAGCTGCTCATTTTTCCACTTTGTAATCATGCAAATTCATCCTCTATCTGATGTTTCGGAACTTTCTTTTCACTATTGGTTTTTCTAAAAGGGGTTTCTCAACAGATCTTCATTTAGAAATACAGGGGCGGGTATGAAGCACAGAACAGAACTAGAAGTTTGACTTCAAATTCATAAAACGTATTTAAAGATAAATGAGGATCAAGGGAACGAGTCTTACGCTTTCGGCGCTTCCCTTTAGACGTCTTTCCATCATCAGACACCACAATATTTACTTTAGATGTCTTTGCATCATCAGATACCACAATATTTTCTTTAGACGTCTTTCCATCATCAGATACCACAATATTTTCTTGTAGATTGCGTTCTTCTTGTATACTGTGTGGTATTGTTGAGAACTTGGATTCCATTTTAGCTGTGTAACGAAACCATTGTCAAGAAATACTAGAAGTGAAAAATCATGAAGTAGGATTTCTCTGACAAATGAGGGACAGTGGGAACCTATTTGTATATAACCATACAAAATACCAGGAGAGGAGAAAAGAACAAAATACCAGGAGAGGAGAAAAGACACGTCTCTGTCCTCACCTTGAAAAAACATTTTCAAACCATAAACTGTTAAAAGTATTGAAAGGAGTGCTGTGAGAAGGAAAATCCAGCGTGAAAGCTTGTGTTTGGTAATCCGACCAAACCTTCGACCACGACGTAAAACTCTAGAGCCATGATCACTTTTCTCAAAAGAATTGAAAACTGCATCATCGATGCTTCTTCTCTCAGTGAACAATTCCCCATTGGTTCTATGCAGAGCCATTCCAAAGCACGTCCCAAGATTCAGACACAGACCAGTTCATCTGCAGAAAAATATATAGTTTCTAACTTCTAAGTCACACCAAAAAGGCCACTAGCAAACCATAAATCACCCATGTTGCCAACTGAAGATCTTATGTAACTAAACTTACACAACTCAAATCCATGCAAGCTTAAATAGTTATAGATTAAGATGTTAATGCATAATTAAATGTGACAGCTTTCAATTTAAACCAATTATGCCAAAGGGAAGCAGGCAACTGCAGATTATAAAACCACTATTAGAATCAGAGATCATATAACACAAAACATGAAAATGTCAAACTAAAACTTCCTCAACCATCCTTCTAGGTAGAGCTGTCAATTTGGCCCAGCCTACAGATCTAGGCCATGGCCAACGTGAAAAAGCTCATAGGGCCAAAAGGCCTACTTATAAAAAATCCCACAAATCCCCATGGGCTAAGGCCATCCCATGGGCCAAAAATTTTAATGATGGAGAGTTAAAAACACAACTCCAACACAGATCCAGAATACATAATCTAAAGTTAAAGAATAAATGATATTGCCCTTGCTTTCATCTTTGCAATAAGGGTTATGTTGAAAAAATGATTAATGAAGAACTTGAAAAGTAGATGTGTTTGGCACTTTCTTGTTCCTTCATCAGCCATACTGTTAAATTTTTAATGTTTAAATTTACAATAATCACAGCATATGGTTCACAAGCAATGCTGACTCTTCAATGACAGTGAAAATCGTACTCATTCAATAATAAACAATTGGGAGTTTTCTTGACAGCACATATCATATGTGCCTCTATTAAACTAAATAATAGTAAAAATAACATAGAAATGCAAAATCAGATCACAGGAACAAAAATATATTAATAGAATAGTAGCAAAAAAAGCTGAGTATAAAATGTCATGACAACATCCAGCTGACCACTGTTATTTTCAACTCAGCAAACAAAGTCATAAAAAGTCATAACAAACATCAGTTATTTTCAACTCAGCAAACAAGAAAAAAACTCTGTATCCTGCTGGCCCATAACCCAATTACAAGTCTCTTAATCACAGAAAAAAGAGAACCTATATTTCACTCACTCAAGTTAGAAGACACAAAAATAGTTTCTAATGTCAAGTCCCTACTCTCAAAATGGAATAGAGATAGAGCTACTAAAAGGCAAGCCATAAAGGATCCACCTGAAAAGGGGATCAATGCTGATGCTGCATTCCCAGGAGCTAATGATGGAGCTCCTCCTGGAGATAGTCCATTTGCAGTAGCAGTAGGTAGCAGATGCAGGAAAGAGACCTGCAAGAAAAAATTTGATGATTCAAATCAGAAACACCAATCATGTCAGAAAATTGAAAAACTAACAACAAAGATCAAAAGCTTCAAGATCTTTTACACACAAAACAAATAAATTATAGGATGGGAGCAAAACAAGTAATTGATGGCAAGCATGCTCAATTGACATGCAGAAGATATATATATATATATATATATATATATATATATATATATATACATATACATATATATATATATATATGTATGTGTATATATATATAGGATGGATAACAACTTTTGATTTTCTATCTACCTTAAGAAGAATTGTGGATTAGATTAATTATTTGGTTATATACTTCACAATTTCCTTATTTAGGAAAATGAAGAATCTGATATATTATATGAATGTAATTGGTTGAGGTTTGAGAAGCAAAGAAAATAAAGTAAGAAAACAAGAAAGGAACAGAACCAGCTTTACAATTAAATGGAAAAAAAAAATATGCAAGCTCCCTAGTGAATGTGTTGCTTTATGAATTGTTTAGCTAGACATAATTATGACACTAACTTTGATTTGGACTCATATCTAAACCAAAAAACACAAACTTCGCCAAAGCCTGAAATGGGTCTTAATCTACAACACTCCACCATGTCTACAATCTACATTTGTACGTGAAAGTAATTAGAAAAACAAAACATAATATGTGTGTGTGTGTGAGAGAGAGAGAGAGAGAGAGAGAAAGAGAGGTGTGGTAAAATTTATATATCCTATTCCTGTTCGAAACCCAACCAACTCTTGCTGTGATACCACGCTCTGAGGCTAAGCCATCTATATTTATAAATTCTATTCCTGTTTGGAACCACTGCAAATTTATCAGTGACGCATCCACTACCAAATTGAAGGTTTAATTCATTTAAGATATATAATGATTATAATCAGAAAAACAATAACAGCAACATATAACATTTCATATCAAACATGTTGGGGGAAAAAAGAAATTAAAAAAAAAGGGGCCACAATTGTGCTTCAGAGGTGATCTTATATAGTAAACAAAGGGAGTGTTCTGAATGTTAACCAAGTTAAAACATATCAAGAGAGGAGAGGGGGGGGGGGGGTGACAATTGTGCTTCAAAGGTGATCTTATAAAGTAAATTCAACTAATGGAAACAGAGAAAAAAATATTTTAGAGCAAGAAGATTGATTCAGTAAAAAAAAAAAAAATCATAGCATTAATAAATATACTAGCTTAAAGCAATACAACAACAGCAAAACCTTATCCCACTAGGTGAGGTCGGCTACATGGATCACACGATGCCATTCGGCACGGTTAAAAACCAAATTTCAGAAATATTATTAAGTTTATGATATCCCTTGATGATTAAATATACACTAGTTGTCACCTGTCAAGCAAAGTAAAAACAAAAAAAAAAAAAGGGTACAAACAGGGAAGCTCTTTACATAAGGGTTGCTACTTGAGCTAATACAGCAAGTAATTGTAGTGGTACGTTAAAATGTAAAAAGAAGATCCACTTGCTGCCCAAGTTCATACCCACCCCCACCTCCACTGCCACTTTTTTTTTCTTTCGGTTATTAAAAAGTGAAAAAAAAGATAATTCGGATTCAAAATTGAAGCCTGCCATAGAGTGTGCATGCATAGTCCCAATACAAATACTACCTAATGAAGGGCTCCCTGCATCCAATGTCAGAAAAGACACCCTAACTTCATAGAGAAGGTGAAGGAGGAAGGAAGAAATCACTCAAAACAGCATGTAAAGAAATGGTAGTCACTTACTACGCTAAAAATTAAGAAACTGTTACACTGCTGTTTCAAATTCAGAAAATTGAAGTAATAAAATAGAAGCAACGGGAAGGAACTTTGGAGCACACGGATTAAAATTAAAAACTGAAAACAAAATGTAACCAACTGCAGAAATTTCACCTGATATCCAACTATCAATAATGGACGAGGTGATGAAACAAAAACATATATACAGTAGTAACAGAACTCTAGCTAATGCAATTGCAAAGAAGAAGAGCTATTAAGGAATGTGAAATTGGAACATAATAAATGAATTAAAAAGGTGAATAAAAGTAATAGCGAATACTGAATAGACATATGATATGCTTCGGTTTTCTATTTCCTCATATTGCCACAATAACACCTTCTCTTTCAAATGACTCCGCCATATCATGCAATCACATGAAATAAAAAAAGCCATTTATTTCACCACAGACATAGATGATATGGGGGCCAAAACTTGCGATTTTTCCATACCCATTTAGCACTCAAGCCTTTATAAAACAAACTCATTTGCACACTTAAGTACACGACAGAGAAACCCAGAATCGACCCAAAAGAGCAAAACAAAATAAAAATTAGTGTAGCTAGGGTTAAGGTAAGAAGAGAAGCATGTACAGGTGGTAGTGGTGCGAGATTGAACCCTGAACTGAACGCGTCGAATTCGTACGTACGTGCAAAGCAAGGTTGATTCTTTCGATTTGCAAGGAACCTAAAAAGCTAATTTACCAGCTAAGTCACAAAAAAAAGGATCCTTGGAACAATCGAAAAGAGAAAATCAACATGGGCCTGTAGAAATTATTCGGCGAAGCGGAGGATCCATGGCAGATGATGATGCATTGCCGGAGCATAAAACCAAATGGGGTGTGTCGCTTTATGAATCAAACATCACGATCCGCACACTTTGGTAATGGCAAAGTTTCCATTTTTCCCGTTTCAGTTTCGTTTTCTTCACTTTGTGTTTGTGTGTGTGTGTTTTCTGAGCTTTCGTTCTTTTTCTGACACCGATAATGTAATGCAGCGTTTTTCGTGGGTGGGTTCGATGATAATACTGCTTCTTTTTCCGATTCTGTGTTTTCTGTTTTTGTTCACATTGCGTTAATCGGCTTTGTTATTGTTATTGTAAATTTATATGTTAACATGTTATTAATTGAAATATGATGATAAGTACTGCACTGCTAATTTGTAGGTATCCCCTGGCTTAATTGACTTTCACAATGTGTTGGAATGAATAACGTGATACTAGTAGTAGATTAGATTTAAACCTGTCTAAAATAGGTGTACTTTTGCGTTTTAACTTTTAAGTATCTTAAAAAAAAAACAAAAAATCTCTTAATGGCAATTTATTTCAATTTAAGAATCGATCATAATTTAAATTCCTAAATGATTTGGTTAAGAAATATATATTACTATAATTTATTTATGTCAATTTTATTGTTTTTTCCTCTCTTATATACAATTTCAGATAATTAAAACAAAATATTTTTTAAGAGACTAAAAATAATTAACTAATGAAAAAATTCTTCAAGGATAACATGAAATTAAATAATTAAGAAAATGAATATTAAACGTGAGCAAATTTATCATATATATAATTTATTATGATTAAATTACATTGTAAAGGAAAAAAAAAAAACAAATTTACCAACCTTTTTCTCATAGTTAAATAATAACTAATTAATCAAAAAATAAAACAGCAAAAGAAGTGCAAATGGTGTCGTATAGAAGACTATCAAAACGCAACCAGCAATGATTTATTTTACAGCCGGCGGCCACAGAGGCGAGCAGAGCAGAGTGGGCAACAACCGAACAATGGCAACGGAGATGGAAGAACTCGTCTCCTTTCTTTCTTCCTCATCGCCACAGGTAATAAACTCTTCTTCGCTTTCACTTTATTTTATTTTATTTTCATAAACTCTTACCACCTAGCGACTAGTTCAATCGTTGTAAAATTGTTCTAGTTTAATTAGAGGTCTCGAGTTCTGATATACGAGTACATTAAATACTCAAATAAAAAATTTTATTATCTATAATAATCTTATCTAACTCGAACAAGATTGACTTGAACAGTATTATGTTGACTATACGAAAAAAATTATTATTCACACGTGACGTTTCTCGTTTCAGATCAGAAAAGCCGCCGTTGACATAGTTCGCGGCTTAACCGGCTCCGTCGATGGCTTGCAGTCCCTCGCCAATTACTCAAATGCCCTCTTACCCGCCTTGTCTCGCCTCTTAACGTTACCCAAGGTAACACACATACTATTGATTTGATACTACTACCGCTTCTACTTCTTCTACTTATGTTAAGACGGCGTATCGTTTTTTCAGGAGGTTTCGGAGGCTGCTGCGGAGGCGCTGGTGAATCTGTCGCAGAATTCGAGCCTCGCGGAGGCGATGGTTCGAATGGGACTGATCAAAACGGCTATGGATGTTCTTAACAAGCCTGACTGCGGCATTGCTCGCTTGCTTGTCATGCTTTTGGTCAACCTCACTCAACTCGAAGCTGGTGCTGCTTCCTTGCTTCAGGTGCGTGTGCTTTTATTCATTTAAAGTGACAACTTACTTTTACACTTTCATCCGGTCACAAACACCATATATGATAAGTTTGTTCGCCTTTAAATATAAATAAGTAATTACAACGATGATTTATGATCAGTTGATAGTATTAAACTACTTTATGCGTAAGTTAATTTGTAGAAGCTTTCTTATATTAGTTTCTCCAAAAGCTAATTTTAACTTATGTATAAGTTGATTTTAGCTTATGGAGAAACTTTTTTTTCTTCTTCTCCTGGAAGGGAGAAGTTTATCCAAATAGGCACTAAGAGTGGTTGAAGTCTTAAAGAAGGTGTCTTAGGTCTTGTTTGAATAAATTACTTCGTAAGGAGAGAATAAGAAAAGAAAAAGTGAATTAAACTTCTCCGGATAGTTAAAATCAATTTATGCATTTTAACTTTTATAGAAGTTTTCTCATCTAACTTCTCTAAAGACTGAAGTGCATAGATTTATTTTAACTTATGAGAGTTCAATTCACTTTACCTTCTTGTTTTTTTTTTCCTATAAGTGTTTATGGAGAAATTTATCAAAACAGGACCATAATCTTTAGAAAGTGTTGTTAATGGGCGATTTTATTGTGATTGTCAGACTGAAGATGAGAAGGTGCTTGGATTATATGTTATGAAGCTTGTGAGATCATTTTGTAGAACCGCCCATGAGAATAATGGTGAGTTCTTCTCAACTTAGTATTATAATTATAATTATGCTTAATTTTGTAGAAGCACTCTTTGCATCTATGTGTGCATGTTTTCTGTACCAGTAGAAGTTTTCCATGACTTGTGTGTCTGTAGATAATTGTTTTTAGCCCAGTGGATCTTGTGACATGTTATTGAATTCTGAACAGTTTTCTCTACGGCTGAAGCACCTGTATTAGAGAGTTCAGATTCAAAGATAAGGTTTCTTTTTTAAATAACTATATAATAAATATAGGGAGACAAAACTTGGCTGTTCAAAGCTTGATCATTTTATTTTGAAAATTTTCTGCACCTTTCAGATGGTTGTTGTGATTGTTGATAATTCTCTCCTAATGCTGATTCAGTGAAAGTGTTTTTTTACCAGATGATGCTTTTGAACATGTTGGTTCAATACTTGTTAACATCTCAAAACAGCGGAAAGGGAGGGAGCTTCTACTTGACCCAAAACGGGGTCTCTTAAAGCAGATAATCAGACAGTTTGATTCCAACAGTTCATTGAGAAAGAAAGGGGTACGTGCAATAAATGCATCTAATACGATTTCTGTTTCCCAGCCTTGGGTAATGTTTGAATAGTTTTATTTTTAATTCCTTTGAGAAGTACTTTATATTCAATTTAATCTGATTTTTAAACTACTTTTGAAAGAAGTGTTCAATGGATGTCTTAGTTGCATCCTCAAGAGTGCTTTCTTATGGGCTGATACTCAGGTAAGAATACATTACAGGCACATGGACTGATGCTGTTTTGAACTTGGTTTTAGTTAATACACTTTTTAGCCCTAAAACAGTATTCTTTAAACTGAGTATAACTAATCCTCGGTATTGTTTGGTTCTTGTTGAATTTCCACTTGATGGATTTGTTTATGCAATTATGATAACATTAACATTGATTTTTGGGATTATTTTCAGTTACTATTTCTAAAGGCTAAGCCAACATGGGCAGCTCTTTACTATTTAATTTTTATTGCTTATAACTTTACTGATCTGTAAATTGTTGCGATATTTGATTGCTTGCAGGTCTCTGGAACTATTCGCAACTGTTGTTTTGAAGCTGAGAATCAGCTACAAAATTTGCTTTTGGTATCAGAGTTTCTCTGGCCCGCATTGCTTCTTCCTGTAGCTGGCAACAAGGTTACATGCTTTACCTTTTCTGATCTCAAAGCATTCTTTTGCATATTGAGGAACAGATTTCCTCCAACCTCACCCAATTTATTTAACTACTCGACAAAATTGAAGCTAAACTATTTTCAATTAGTAACCTCAGTAGTTTTGCCTGACGTCCATCATTGCATCATGAGTAACTTCTTTGATGTGTATGTCTGAGTTTTTCCTAATACTTTTTTGAGGTCAACTATGAAAGGCAATCATAAGCTCAATTTATTAAAATTATTTTATATATTTTATTGTCCTTGGAACTTACAGTAATCAGATACGACATCCTTTTAGCTTCAGAATGTAATCTAGAGTACTGAAGTTTGTTTTGTGTCAATTAATTAATTTTTATGCAGATCTACAGTGAGCAAGACAGATCGAAAATGCCACTTGAACTTGGGACTGCACTCTCGATTGAACGTGAACAAGTTAATGATCCAGAAATTCGTATTCAGGCATTGGAAGCCATATACTTGATCATATTGCAGGTAAATTTGAAAGTTTTGCTCCCTTATTTTTTAATTTGTCTTTCTCTTTCTGTTACTTATTAGATCAGACTAGATTTGGATACAAATGTGTTTTGTGTAAAATGAGAGAAAGAGGGATGATAGAGTGAAAACTGTGTGTTAGTGTACACAGCGGATGTGTGTTTATATAGGCTTATAGCATTGATTACACATAAATACAGTATATTTGGTTTCCTGTAAATCAAGGATTATATGCCTACAAACTAGTGAAACTACATTTATTACAATATCATTTAGAATATCTTTCAGATTCTCAACACTCCCCCTCAAGTTGAAGCTTACTAAGCTCTTAGTTTGTTACAAGAAAATTTTATTCCCAATCAAAAACATATAAAACTTGAGTTCCACTAAAAAAACAATAGTTTGAAAGACAATTCAGGGATGTTGGTGTAGTTGGGGAATATTGCTAGAAAGAAAGAGCTGAAATATCCATCAGCCAAAGAAAAGCAAGTTCCGACTTTCTTAAAACCAACGTAAGAAACATGCATGTTACATGTTCCAAAAGGAATTTAAATGTTCCCAATGTACTGTATAAGAAACTGATCTTAATGTTTTTTGGAACTTCCATGAATCCTCGTTTCATCAATGATTAATACAACTTCATTAAAATGCTTTCTGTAAATTGTGTCAATATGTTATAATGCAATAATTTATTGCTGTATTTTGTTAATCCTTTTTTTTTCATAAGGCTATCTATCCTGTCCAGTAATATATGGTTTTGACTTTCTTGTCAACTGGTCTAGTTTTCGTGTATTTTTTTTTTAAAAAAAAAAAAAAAAAGAAACAAGTTTTCATGTATTTCAATGCTGATATATTACTTCTCAATGCATCAAATTTATGCTATGAGCTTTCATTGTTTTGCAGGAGGCAGGTCGAAGAGCCTTTTGGTCTGTAAATGGACCTAGAATAGTACAAATCGGTTACGAAGATGAGGAAGATCCAAAGGTGATGGAAGCATATGAACAATTGGGATCCTTGGTAAACACATGTTTTATCATTGTGTTCATGAATCTCCTCCCAATCTTTATCTTTTAAATATATATAGCTCATTATCTGCATAATATTGAATCTTTTGATCAGTTGGTTCACAGCAGCAGTGCAGAGTAACCATCCAGTGAGACCACAAAGTAGTTATTTTATATTACCATCAGTTGACCCTTCAATATCTCTCCATAAGAACTCTAATAGTTATGAAGGTAATTCCAATTCAATTTTCCATTTTGAGGTTAGAATTACCAATTTTAGAAATATGTAAATTATGCGGCTCAGAGTAGTTAGTCAAAATTATTTATACACATGGCAGAATGAGTGAAGATGCTCTCTTGATGCAAAATTTCAGTTTGCTTCTTCAGTTTCTGTATTTGGAATTTTGAATTCTCTAAACTGCAGGTACAACAATATTTCACTTTGGAGGATATAAATCCCGTTTCTTATGTAGCCTGTTTTCGTTGGATTATTAGTAACCATTTAATTTGGCTGGTAAACGCCACTGATAATTCCTAGTACCTATGTCATTAGTGTGCATTTGGTTGGAGTATTTGAGAATTTCAAATAATTTAAAATTTAAGAATTTTAATTGCTTTAATTGAAATTTTTTAATTCTTTTGTTTGAATAAATAATGAAATTCATTCATTTTTAAATTATGTTTGGATAAAGTAATGAAGTTATTTCATAGAGAGATAGGAAAAGGAAATTTCATTATCATTTTATTAGGAGAAAAAAGCTATTGCATCATTCTATTTCTTCATAAAATCTTAAAAGATAGATAAAAAAAAAAAAGATAATAATTATTATTTTATAATTAAATTATAATTTTGATGATCTTATAATTTTAAATTTGTAATTTTGATCCTTCTGTTTTTAAATCAAGATATTTTCTTTCCTTATTTTATAAAATTTGCACTTTATGTTGTTCCGTCCGTTGACTTTATTCAATAACTTAACAAACCAATAGAATATTTAATTTGTTTGGTTAATTTTATAAATATTATTTTGTATATATAGTTAGTATAGAATTATTA
>PYAF01005901.1:502842-516861 GCA_007407185.1 Glycine tomentella
TCCCCCCAAAAAAAAAAAAAAAAAAACAAAATCATCAAAACACCACAACCACAAACCAATCAGTGTAAAGGTCAAAGCGAATTAAAGAAAATTAAATATATAAAGATGCTATTAGAAACTTAAAAAATGAATTATATGAAAACTCAATTAACAAAGAAATTGAAAAGAAGGGATGGAAGAAACTACATTGGCTTTGAGCTGGTTGATGATCTTCAATCTGAGGGCAACAATTAAATATCATTGGCTTCCACTGTTGAAAGAAATTAAGTAAATGAATCTAGTACATCAACTGGTCAACTAAAATTGAGCTGAAGTATAAACTGAAATTGATTAATATGAAAAAATGGAAAGTACACACTATGCACCATGATCTTCATGTTGCAAATCAAATTTGCAACCTTAACCCTAACGTAGTAATCCTTATCGGCGCCAAGGTCTCTCCTCCGTTGGAGGTAGTGATGAGCAGCAACTGGCCTCGCTCTAGTGTCGGCAGAGCAATTCTAATCGGAAGCTTCTTGAGATCCACGATGGATAGGTAATGGTTCGACACGATGTTGAACTTGATGTTGTTGATGTACATGTGCGTACTGGAGAAGATGGAAAGGTCATCATCGATGAACACAGTCATGTTGTTCAGTGTCACAGGTTCCGCATACTTCACCTTCATCACTAGGGCGAGAATGTTGAAGCCGTTGTTATGGAGACGAAGCATTGCATCTTGGAGCATCAGGAATACCTTTGCAGTAGTGTTGTTTGTGTTTCGATAGAGTGTATCGGAGGTTACGGTGATGCAATTGAGAAGTGCGTTCGAGGGGGGTCTTTTTGAAAACCTCAACATTATTTTTATAAAAATCAATGTTGTCTAAGCACTCACAATATCGATTTTTAAAAAATTGATGTTGAATTGAGAATCTTAACATCAGTTTTAAAAAAATCGATGCTAAATGAGTATTTACAACATCGGTTTTTCTAAAACTGATGTTAATGATAACATCTTATTTACAAAAATGCCACTGCACATTTTGTAACGTCGATTTTCATCAAAATTGATGTTAATAGGGGGATGTTAAAACTTATTTTTGTAGTAGTGGATAACGATTCTATGGTAACCCTAAACCTTTCAGTTAAGTCACTATATCTTTTATCCCATTGACCTTCATGGATGAGAACTACACTATAATAGTATTTGTAAGAGCTTGTCAGATTACATTAGTGAATTGCTCATCAATAGCCTTCAAAAGATCTCTAACATTATTGTGTTGTTCAACGAAACCTTGGATACTATCAAATATCTTGGTCTTTATGAACATCACGTAGAGGTGATTAGACCTCTCACTTTTCATAAAGATCAACATTTAGAATGTTGTTTTAAGTAATACCCAGGGGTTCATCCTTTCTAATAGCATAATCCATGTCTATTTAGTCTAAATGAAGAAGAATTTTTCCTTCCTCCCAAACCTTATAATTATAACCTCTTAATTCGGAAATACAAGACTAGAAATATTCACATATTGCATAACTGCAAAGGCCAAAATTTCATACTTGTTATTCATAATTTGAGATTAAAATAATGCCATTTACCAATATAGATTATGTTTTAGTTCATGCATCTAGAGACATAAAACTTTGGGTTAAATTTTTATTCAATTCGACTCATCATATAATTTTATGACAAAATAATCAAATTATGTTCACTTTGTTGATTCCTATTGCTAGATTCATAATTTTAATTTGACATTTCGTCCTAATAATAAATATAACAAAATATATTTTTATCAACAAAATAAAATTTTAACTTATATAAAAATAATACATAAATATGCTCATTTATGTCATTTTACATTTTTCAGTTATTCGAACAAATAATTTTGTAATGTAAGCTAGCTTACCAGCTTTCTGTCGCTACCAACTACCTTTTGAGTTTCAAGCTAGTACATCATTGAGTGTTTTTAGTACTTCCTTTGTCCCTAATTATAAGACTTGTTAACTAATTCATACATATTGAAAAAAAAGTGGGTAGTTTAATTATTAACATTACATTTGTCTGTAATATTAATATTTTTCAAAACTACTCTTAAATAATTAATGTATGGAAAAAGAGTAATAATAGTGGAGTTGTAATTTTTTAAACTAAACACTTCAATTCTCCAATCCTCATGAGAAAAAGAGTCAATTCATAATATCATTTAGTATTTATAAACTAAAATAATTAAGGATATGTTGGTAAAAAATATTTAGTGCAAGATACAATTAGAATTAGAGTTATTTGATTAGAGTTAGAGTATGTATTTTATCAAAAATGTTATTTGATTTCATAACAAAATTGTGTGTTATTTATTATTGTTTATTTCTCTCTTTAATTTCATAACAAAAAATAATATAAAAGTAAATTAGATTTTTTACATATGCTTTTTCCTGATGATATAATTTTGGTTGAGAAATCCAAAGAAGCATTTAACTCTCAACTTCAAGTTTGGAGACAAACTTTAGAAACAAACAGTTTAAGCTGAAATAGAAATATGGTCTTTGCAATTTTTGCAAGAAATAAGAAAAAATAATTTGGAAGTAAATATTGGGGAGAGGGGAGATGTCATATGGCAGGTTTCTATATTCAAATATCTGGTGTCAATTTATCAAAATGATAGAGATATTAATGAGGATATTACTATTAAGATATAAGCGAGATGAATTAAATGGAGAAATGTATCATAGATTATTTGTTGTGGCAAAGTACCTATCAAATTCAAGGGCTTACCCTTGAATTATTATGGCCTAATGTTTTTTCATAAATTTTTTCATTCAAAAAATAAAAATTAATAATTAATATTTATCAATAAAAAAATTTCTTTGATAATGAATATTGAACTTTAAAGGGTCAATAAGATAAAAAAATGTTAGAGTGAAAAAAAATGAGAAAATTAAGATGAATATGTGATCATAAAAAAAAAAAGACAGGACACAAATGATTGTATTGAGTGATTGGTACAACACATATTGAGAAAAAAAATTGTAAGAAAACAAATCAAGGTGATTTTGAAATATATAAAGAAGACCCAGTGAGGTATTAATGATAAGAATAGATTTTTTGGTTTGTTGTTCGATGCAAAGGATGAGATGAAAATTAAGAATGACATTTTAGATGGTTAAGATGGATCTCAAGGTAAATAATATATCTGAAACTGTGATCTCTGAAACTTTGGTCTTTAGTTGAGTCAATGGAATTGTGTGATTCATGTAGGGGTGTTCATCAACCGATCCAAACCGATGTAAATCGTGGTGACCGAACCGAAAAATCGAAAACCGAAATAACCGAAAACCGAAAAATCGAAAACTGAAAAAAAAAACCGAAAATTTTCACCGGATTGGATCGGTTTTCGGATTGGCCAGTGAAAACCGATCCAATTATAAACCATACCTTACCCTTTATCTACTTGGGCTTATTCCCCATCATAGCCCAAAAACCAAAAATGCAATACATTGCTTCTTATTTTGTCCAATTAACGTGTTTGTCTAATGAAAATTAGAAAATGATGTTTGTTTTTGTCCAATGAATGTGTTTATTTATGTTAGATACTCCTTATT
Organism: Glycine tomentella; assembly: GCA_007407185.1. Classification (NCBI taxonomy): domain Eukaryota; kingdom Viridiplantae; phylum Streptophyta; class Magnoliopsida; order Fabales; family Fabaceae; genus Glycine; species Glycine tomentella. The sequence goes on from PYAF01005901.1 coordinate 506,425, forward strand.
TTGATAAAAATAAGTCTCATAAGTTTTATTTTTAGACTTTTTAAAAAATCAAAAACCGATCCAATCCAAACCGAAAAAAATTGGATTGGATTGGATCGGATTTGAAAAAAATTTCAAACTGAATGGATGATCAAATGACCAAACCGAAGGAATTGGATCGGATGATTTTTTGCTTCAAAATCAATCCAATCCAGACCGCGAACACCCCTAGATTCATGCATGTAATCAATTTTATCTAATGGGATAAGACCTTCTCGTTGTTGGTTGTAAAAAATATATTAAATCAAATTGATAACAAATATTATCTTATGAACTTTTTAATCATTAATAAAAAGGTACAACATTTTTTTTTCTAAACTATTACATTTTAAAAAACAACGGATGTAATCGACCATTCGACCCCCTTTATATTTAATGAAAACCTTACACAATTTCAATAAATTTAAGCTAATAATGAATGTATTAAAAAGAAAATTTCATTTATTTAACATTTTTTCTTGAATTTTATGGTTGTGCTAGTATTATTTTTCCTTGTTATGGCTTACGAGCTTGTGCTTGCCCTATCTTTATTTTACTTTCCCTTTTGTCCATACTAGTTAATGAAGAAATTGAGGAATTGGCTATCTACTGCAGTGTCATTTTCACTCTCGCATTGCTGACTTAAGTCAGTTTTGGTGATATTTTGCATTTCTACTAGCTAAGATCGTGACTCTTTTATTTCCAAAATATTCCATTTACCATATATGTGTCTCTTTGATTCTATTTTTGAGAAAGTTTAAATCAAACTTCTAGATTCCGTAATCAATAAAAAATTCGTAAAAAATACTTTTTTTTATTTAAGGTAAATAACAATTTTCGTCCCTTAATGTATAGAGCATTGATAAATTTGTTCCCGAAAGATGAAAATTTAATTTTTTGTTCCCGAAAGTGAAAAAAGCGTGATAAATTCATCCATCCGTTAACTTTCGTCTGTTACCGTTAATGAAAGAACCTACGTGGCACATTCAGAGACGAATTTGTTAGAGTTCTGTCTAAAATATAATTTAACATTCATCTTCTTCATTTTTTTAATCGTTGTAAACATAATATTACAACAAACACCTAAAAACAATCATAAGTTAGAATAAACATAATAATAAGTATAATATTGATTAACAAGCATAATCTGTCTGTTATCCTGAAATTTTTATTATGACAACATTAGGTATTAACAAAATCGTCTCATTTTTGTAAGAATTAACTTAATGATTGTGCATTTTAATTTATTTAAGTCTCATATTTTGGGTAAGGTACTGTGACTACTGTTTCATATTTTTGCTTTGAAATTTCTAATGTGATAATACCTTCCCAAAATATGAGACTCAAACAAAAAATGCACAGTCATTAAGTTAATCCTTAAAAAAAATGAGACCCAATTTGATTTGGTCACTATCTAATATTGTTACAATAGAAATTTCAGAGCAACATATAAATTATATTTATTAATCAATATTATGCTTATTATTATGTTTGTTCTAATTTATGATTGCTTTCCTAATTTTTAAGTGTGTATTGTAATTTTATTCTTGCAATAATTAAAAAAAGGAAGAAGATAAAAATTAAATTATATTTTGAATAAATAATTATTTTTGTTCCTGAATGTGTAATACGCTAACAAATTTGTCTATGAAGGTATCAGTTAGACTCTTTCATTAATAGTAACGGACGAAAGTTAACAGATAAATGTATTTGTTACACACTTTTTTCATTTTATGAGACTAAAATTTGAATTTTCATATTGTATAAATAAATTTGTTAACTTCTTTATATTTAGGGACAAAAATACTATTTACTCTTTTATTTATTTTTATATTTGGAGCCCACAACTAATAATGATTCAATGACATGGATGCATTTATCATTTGTATTCTAGTGCAAACTATTATTGTGACTGTGGATATACGGAGAAATGTTTGCGTGGGGACTTATGCACTAATGCACTGTGCAGGATGTTATTGTTAGGAGCGAAAGCGATGTGTATAGAACATTTTAAGTTGAGTCGACACAAAAATAAAATGACTGTTTGAGCGAGAGTTTATAAAGTTAATTTTCAAAGAAATAAATTTTGTGAAACTGATACTAATTAAAATTGATTATATATCAAGTAAAAAATCTACATGTATGATGAATATTTTTATTATATAAACAGGTTATACAGTAATAAATTTTGGTATACAGTTTTTTATTTTAAAAAAATATGTAAAATTACTTCAAATGAAAAATTAATTATAAATTCAAAATGAATTCTTTAATGTGGGACAAAACGTACGAGTATTTACTTAAATCACATTAGTTCATATTTCAATCTGATTTTAGATAATTTAACATGAAATAAACATGTACTATATTGAATATGGAAACGTAATTTTAAAAATTCTATTACATACTTCTAGATTCCAAAAAAAAAATATATATATAAAATAACATGGTGTGATATAATTAATAAATAATCTTATTTATTAAATATATTATCATAAATTCGATTATTGACTCATACGTATGAAAAATATATGTTAAAAGAGATTAAATTCTTAAATAAATCTTAATATCTTAAAAAATTAGTCTTTGATTTCTGATCGAGAAAGACCTTGATTAAAAAAATAAAGAATTTATTACTATAAAAAAATACTTTGTGCTTTCCAATCCAAATATCCACTAAACTGGATTGTTGATAGATACCGGATGAAGATAATTGATTATCACGATACACACAAAAAGTTAAATAGTAACACTTATAACGGTAAACGGTGGGTGACGCGGCCGACAAGGCTTTTTTAAAAAGTTATTTTGTTTTCATATTACTATATTTTATAGTATTTTTTTTTTTAATTTCCATCTATCTTATCACTCATTTTACAATTCTTTTCTCTTCTCTTTTTGCTAAAGTTATTGTAAAAAACAAGAGTAAGAATATTTTTTTAAAAAAATACAAGTGGAAAATAATAATCTCTTTAGAAAACTTATATGTGAAGTGGGTAGCTAAAAAGGTATTTATTTTTATTTAAATTAAAATATATTATTATCATTCGGAAAAATTAAAACTAAATATCTTTGAACTTGTATAATTTACAAATAAAATCATTTTAAAAGACTTAAAAAATCCTAATTAATTTTATAATTTCAAGTTTAATTTGCAGTTTTTCCCTTTTAGTTTGAAATTCTCACTGGTCAAATATTACTTTGAATCTCAAACAATTGGAGATTAGATGAATATTTTATCATGAGATAAGATAAATATGCCTACTTAAGTTGATAAAACTCTTTTAATATGTATTTTTTCTATTCATCAAATTCATCTCATTCAATAAGTCATCAGTTTGAAAGATATTATCTTAGATTAAAGAATCTTATAAATGAAAAATATATATTTTTTAATAGAAATGAATTATCAATAAAGTCAATAAATATTATATACCAATATCATAATAATGAAAAAATTTCAACACTAAGACATGATTTTGTAAAAAAATCAGGGTCTTTAGTAATTAGACCAATAAATATTAGTTAATTCACAATTTGTTTTCTATTCTCTCTCTTCTTAATTATAGCTTTCTTTCAGGTTTTTTCTACTAAAATTTTTTTAGCTACGTAGTTCTCTATCCTATAATTATGAGAAAATCATTATGATTTTATTAACATAGCGTTTATTGAAACGAGGAGCTAGTTAGGGGTGTTCACAATACAGTAGTATGATTCGGTTTTTGATTAAAAAAAGTTAATATTTGAGGGTTTTGTAAAATTTAAAAATATTAATTTTGTCATCATAATTGTTTTTTATTAATTTTATTTTTATAAAAATAAAATAATTTTTTGTTGGTCCATCCTTATTAATAATTTCTTTACATGATAATCTGATGTGACTAAGAGACTTACGCAAGTAATTAGATTACAAATGAAGGAAATAATTTGTAACCGTTAAAACCCCCTAAAATTGTAATTTTTTGTTATTTCCTAGGTAATTTTCTCGCATTTTTTTTATCAGATTTGGGAGAAGATAAACAACTTTGGCATCTTCTGATTGTATTTAGGAAGGTAGAGAGAAAGGAATTAAATTTATTAACTATGTCATAAAATCATCTAACAAGTTATTAATAAGGACTAACAAAAATATGTTTTATTTTTGCATGTATCAAAAATCGAACAATAACACATTGTGAAAACCCCTAACTTTATCCTTTTTTTATATACTAAAATAGTATGTATAAATTATATACTTTATTTTCATCTTTTAAATCATATTAAATTAAAAAATGCTAATAAAAATCTATAAAACTTGTTAATATGATAAATTTTCTATGATAAAAACTTACCAATTTTCATATATTTTAAATCAAATATATCATGAAAAAGTCATATGAAAAAAAAAATAGTGTACGCTGTATAAATTTTGTAAACATAATAATATAAAGCACTATGAAACACAAGTAATGTACATAAAAAACATATATAATACTAGAGTAGTATATAAGTGTTGTGGTTTAGTTCGATTTAAGAAAAATAAATTGCAATCAATCAAACCAATCCATTTGAGTACAAAATCATTTAAGCAAATCAAAATACTATCGGCTTAGTTCCATTTTTAGTATTTTTTTAAGTGGTTTTTGATTCTTATTTTGGATTGATTTGGATTTGAACACCCTAGAGAAGGAGATTGAGGAGGGCGAGATTTTTGTAATTTTTTCTTATTTGATTCAGAATTTATATGGAAGAGGAAAAGACGGAGAGTAAATAGAAAAAAAATGACTTATAATATTTAAAACAGGTTAATTGAATTAACTTAAAGATGTTATTTTTTTTTTTATGTTTACCCATTTACTTATGTGCCATCCTTTTTTTTTTATTTGGCCATATTTTTAAAATACGATTTTATATATAAGTACAAATTTAAAAATTTCTACTTGTAAACTGCTACTTACGATTTATTAATGTTTAATAGCAATTACTATTCCGTTTCAAACTAATTATTATTTATGATTTTATATACAAAATGTGACATCGGGCCTTGGACTTTAGTATTTAATTATCTTGTCGGATTTTGTTTTCATATATCTTTTTTGATAGTTTTATTTAACGATTTGTATAGTATGGTTTTTGGAGTGGCAATGATGTTTAAACTATTTATGTTCATTTTCGATATTTGGATTTGAGATGAGACACATGTGTGATGTTCTTCTACCGCAATTTTTTTAAGAAAATCGTCGTATTTACTCCTTTATTTATTTTAATTCTGAAATGTTAATCATGACTATATGTTTCTCGAAGCAGAAGGATGCCGCAATATTAGTTTGTACAAGCATAATAATATCATCTCAATGATATCTAAGATTTTTTGGTATTTTGTATCTCCTTTTCTTAATATCTTTTTTTTACAGACCTTTTATTAGTATGTTGTTCTTTTAGTGAATCGTCAGATGAATAGTACTATATATTAAAAATTATATGACTTCTACAATTTTGTAACGCCTCTACAACACGTGGTTGTATATTTAACATGAACGTGCATGTACACGCTATTTTAATCTAATAATTGACATTAATTTTTCTTACATTTACTGAACATTTTCATATGATATATTACCGGCCTCTTCTCTTTTTATATATTTTTTATTAATAAAATTGAATATTTAACCATTAGACTACTGGAGTCATGATTTTGTTCAACATCTCAAAGTCCTCTTGAAATTTCTTTATAAACAATACAGAAGTTATCTTTTCTTTGCCATTATTGCTTGATTCCAAAATATTAAACATTAATATTATGCCATCCATCTATATCAACATTCTAAAGACTTTTAATGTGTAGCCAGAATATGTGGCTATATTTTTAATAGGGATCGATAGGTCGTATTCATCTTTTAAGTTGGAACAAATATACCTTTATAAATTTCTTGGCTCATAATGAAGATATTAAATTGCTAGAATATGGCCCTGGGACAAACATTTCTTTCGATATATAATTTTTCAAATTCTGAATTTTTCCCAGGCTAATTTAGCTCCACGAAAGGCTTCTGTAGCCAACTCAAAGACCTTAAATGTCATCACATAGTTAGTCAATTATTCAAAATTAATGCACAGATTCCTAAGAAGTTGAACAATTTTTAGCCTTTCAATGTGTAATGCATATCTGGTACTACTATCTGGGGCATTGACCCATGCCACTAAAATATTATTGTAGCTTGCATGGACTACCTCATTTAAGAGGTGGTTTAGAATTTATTGCAGAAGATAAAATTCCTTGGTTCTCATATATAGTCGTGGCTTTCGTTAGTTGCATGTCACTGTAACGACATTCTATTCTTGAGTCTTGAAGATTCTCTGTGTGATCAATAAAGCTCTAATTAATTAGTAGTATTCTACATATCATCAATGGAAGAATTAATTAATAGTGAGCATGCAATATTCTAACACCATCAGATAATTCAAATGAGCCCCTAGCATGAATTTTGCATTATTGATTCCAAAATAGAAGAAGAAATTACTAGTGTGTGTGTATATATATATATATATATATATATCATGTTTCAGTGTAGCAGATTTAGTAAAGAAGACTCGAGCTAAATAACAAAAATGCATATAGTACCTGTACTATTTCCATGTAAAAGATTTCATTGTATTTAAAGAGTAATTGTTGAAGATCATATTAACTAGTAATATATACACTAAAAATAATGTATAGTTGACAATAATCATTTCTGACTCACAAACACTTTTAAAATTGAATTAGTTCAGATATAAATTCTAAAATTACATGTCAGGATTTGCTATAACTTTATTATTTTTCATTTGTCGTCTTGATTGCTAGGAATTGGATGTACTATTTCAACGACAATTACACAGTAATTAATAAATTTTGCAAGGTATACTGTTTTTTTTTTTACAGGTGGCCCTTAAAGAAAAATATCTTGAAAGTAAAAAGAAAAAACTGTTTTTTCCAATCTATAATGAACTTTCTGGACATAATTCTAATCTAAGGATCATCAGATCCAACAAAATGCATAAAAACAAAGGCTTTGTATCATTGGAAGGGGCCTTTCTTCCATGTCTTCACAATACTAGGTCACCTTTCACATCCCTTTCTTTTTATGAGACCAAAAGCATGGCTACAAAAAACATTCATTTTTCATCACTTTTTTAACCAGATTCTGCAAATACCGTAAATGGAAAAATTATATATGATACCAAAGCCAACAGAAAAATACAACACGATTGCTAAGAGGGGATATAGTACTATAGTATACTGCACAAGAGACACCTTAACCCTACTTTTGACGTGGGAATCTGAAGCCCATAAGATGCACTCTTTGCCTTTTTCTCTCACACTTTCCATATACTCAAACATATAATTGAACAAGTTCCAAAACCAACAAATATCTCACACTAGTGCTAAATGTATAGTAGTTTTGAGGCATGTGGTGATGGGTGAGAGTGCTGCAGTGGTGATGGTGTGGCATAAGCATGATGATGTCCATGTTTTGCACCAAAATTTCCCAGTTTTGTCTCTGAAGGAAACCTTGCCACCATCGAGGAACTATTAGTCCTGTTACGAAGTTTTGGTGTGGAACTTGGATTCTCATATGTTATGTAAGCATCACCAGCAACTCTAACAGATTTGTGGCTCTTGCAACCCAACAGCATGCTAGGGCGCCTAATTCTCTGAACCTCTTTGGTGGATTTTGCTTTTCCGTTTGTAAATGTTGTTGTTCTTATTGGACTTCTTATGGTTAACTCAGACATCTGTTCTTCACAATCTGACATCACTGCAGCACTGGCAGTGGCCACACTCCACTCTATGCTTGCCTCACTTGGTGCATAGCCATTTGGGGGGCTCACACAGCTTGAGGCTGCAGCATCTGATGTTTGCCTTGCAAGGAAAGGATTGGTTTTGCTCTTGATGCTCTCAATCTCAAACAAGTCTGAACTTGCATCACTTGCAGCATCATTGATGTAGTTTGAGTCAATTTCCTCCAATAGTCTAGGAGTGCCATCTCTTGATGAGGCCATCACAAACCTTGTAGTGGTTCTGTCAAAGCTCAATGACTTGAGCTTGTCTTTCTGTATTGGGGAGCCAAACACCTCTATTGAGTTTCTTGGCTTCTCAGCTTCCACTTCATCTAGTTGTTGATGTTGCATTTTGGCAAGATGGTTTTGGTTTCCTGAGGCAGAACTCAAGGGTGAGAATGCCAAACTGCTTTTTTGGCTATTCCCAAAAGTACTCTCTTGCTTTTGGAAGTAAACATTGTTGATTTTCAAGAGTTCTGCATTAGGCTTGCCTATTTTGATTGAATGGCTAGCATCTAGAGCAGCAATATCCACAAGCTTTCTTCTAGTTTTTCCATGAACTGCACCATATGTGGCAGGTTTGCTGAAACTGATTTCACCTGCATCAACAGAATCTTTATCAGAACAAGAGCATTTGAAGCCTAGGCCAGCAAGAACACTCTTGGCTTGATGACCCTTGTTCTCCTTTTTGCTCCTTGAAGAGTTCCTCATCATCATTCCACTCTGAAGTAGTGCACGTTGGCTGTTGCAAGTTGTTGATTCAGAGCGAATGCTTGGAGTTCCATATGGGAGTGTGTGCTTTCCTGTTGCTATGGCCATTTGTTCATCTCTATGGTGAAGGTATTTTGAAGTGGCTATGCAGCTGACAGATCTTTGGGTCTCAACTTCCACATTGAAGTACTTTTCAGCACCAAATACACCTATTTCTCCATTCTCTTCTTTCTTTTCTATTTGAAGAGGGGACTTGAAAGGTTTAAGCTTTTGGCTTGGCTCACCAAGCCTTCCTACTATAATGGTCCCTTCATTATTGTCATTCAAATATGGAGAGAAAGTGGCTTCAAAGAGGTTGTTGTTGATGTTGTTCTGATCAGAGTTGAAAGTATGCAACTGATGATGGAAGTTGCGGCTTGTTGAGGATGATATGGTAGTAACCATAGTTGAAGGAAATCAAAGTTTTTGGTAAAAACCAAAAAGAGAAAATAGAACCAAATTGGAATAGATAGGTTAATAGAATAGGCAAGAAGAACAAATTATAGGCAAAATGAAAATGAAGGAAAAGAACAACAACACATAGGAATAAAACAATTGATGATTATGTGAAAGTTGATCATAAAAAGGGCTTGAAATATATGGAACTCCCTAGGTGCTTGTTGAGGATCAAAGTTGAGAGAAAAAAACTTATTTTATGAAATGAAAAGGCAAAAGGGTAGATAATAGAATAGGGAAAGAAAATGGATGCAAGAGAGGGTGTGAGATGAAGGGTTGAAAGGATGCCTTTCCAATTTAGGAGTGGCTCTATATGTAGGAAAGTGGAATATGCAAAATGTCACGTAGTAGGGTCATGTGTTAGTGGCTGACCTGACATTCACGCATAGTTTTCACGCCGAAATTACTTTCAATCCAGACACAACTGTTTTTTTATTGGAAAAAGATATATTTTTATACTGTATAACAAAAGAGATAGGAAGAGAAAAAAATGTTATGTTAAGATAAGTGATCTAATATTATTAACATCTAGGAGGTTATTTGTTTTAGATTTTGCTTTCATGAACTTAAAAAAAAAAAATTCACAATTTTTTAGTGTGTTTAATATTTTCAAAATAAAAAAATAATTTTTAACTATTGTAATCAAACAAAAACAAAATTTTATTTTTAATATAATTTTAAAAACAAATAAATTTTTATAGATTTTATTTTTTCCAGTGAAAATAACATTTTTCCAAAAACCTTTCATTCAGATTAAAACGTTAACCAAAATATAAAAATTTTGTTATTTTTTTGTGAAAACCATTTAAGTTTATGAATAAATGAGTGAGTGCAATGCATGGATCATCAAATTAGCCTTTCTCTTACACATAATACAATTAAACAACTTCAAGGCATCAAAGCATGTTGAAAGCTCAAAATCAGTCTTGAATCAAATCCTTTTTAATCTTCATGATGCTCCCCCTATATCCAACAGTTGAAAGTGGACCAAATTTTCAATTGCATCAATTTTAATGAAGAAAAGAAACAAAAGTTTCCTAGCTTAGAATTTGAGTGATATGCCTTGGCGTGGTGGCATCAAACTATTGTAACGCCTCCTTTTACTCTCTCGTGTTCGATTGATTTTAAATGAAATCTCGTTTCCACTTTGTATTAGAAGTATCTTAGTTATAAATTTCATAAAAAATTTCTTTCTTCTTGCTTCGATTTTACAATTTATTTGTAACATAAACGATTCTCCCTCACCACGGTTTATTTATAATAAGAATACAGTCCATCAATACAGTCCAAAATATAGTTCATCATACAGTCCCAAATACATGCCAACACAAATTACAATTGATCTAAGTCTAGTACAACTCATCAAAATAGCTTCATCATCTTCTCTTCATAGTCATCCACTGCTTTACTGTT
>PYAF01005901.1:541621-556695 GCA_007407185.1 Glycine tomentella
AACATGCAATTATTTTAATACAATTGTGTGTAGTTGAAAATTACTTAAATTCATGCGCTTAGGATAATTTGTTTGATTTAACAATTGTTTCAATTAATTTTATAAAACCATTTTTAAAAATTAAATATTTTAAATTATTCTTTATTAAACATACCAGTTGGACTTGGGTGAATCTAATTTGATTTTAATTTTAATTTTTGAATTAACAATTTTTTATTTATCTGTTTGAATTAAAAAAATTATATTTATTGATATGAACATTTTGCTTATTATAGTTAAGCGCATTTAAAAGAGTATTTATCGTATATATTCAAATGTTGATCATTAAGAATAGATTGAAAGGTTATAAATTGTAAGGCATTCTTACAATGACATGACCAAAATTATCATAAAATGTGTTTTTGAAACATAATGTATAATCTCAGTTGGTGTTTCAAGCTTTTTCCAGAAGAATTGTACACGCTCCGTATTAAAAGTTGAATTGTGGGTCATTCTTTACGGTTTGAAAATGCCAGAAGATTTGAAGGTTCAAAGTTAGTGGAATCAGATTTCCTAGAGGCTATTCAGCTATTGGATGACGAAGATGGCTCTAGTAGCCAGTTCAAAAACCTACACACTGAGAATCTCAAAGTGAAGGGTCAATTCCAGCAACATGTTTTGCCACATTTTAAAGAAGGCAACATGTTGGTTGATTCTTTTGCTAAGCATGGATTATCCTTAGCTTATGATGTTTGTTTTTTTAATGTTATCCCTGAATGTGTTGTAATTTCCTTTTGGAAGATGTTAACTTCCACAATGATTAATAATATTTTTTTGGTGTCTTAGGCTCATTGCCTAGACAATTCAGAAAAAAAAAAAAAAATCTCAGCTGGTGTGTCCTTGAACATTCATGTTGTTTCTTCTCTTGGCCATGTTTAAAAAAATTATTTTTGTCCTTATTATATTTTTTTGGAGTACGTATTATATTTAAGCATATATAGAAGAGTATTTATCATATATTGAGATGTTTCTCATTGGAAGGTTATAACTTGTGATCATTCTCACAATGACATGATCAAAATTACCATTAATTATATTTATTTGTATGAACATTTTACTTATTATACTTGAGTGTATTTAAAACAGTATTCATTGTATATATTCAAATGTCCATCATTAAAAAAGATTGAGAGGTTATAACTTGGACGATATTCTCACAATGACATGACCAAAATTACCATTAATTATATTTAACTGAATGAACATTTTACTTATTATACTAAAGTGTATTTAAAAGAGTATTTATCTTATATATTCAAATGTCCATCATTAGTAAAGATTAGAAGATCATTATAACTTTACGACATTCTCACAATGACATGACTAAAATTACCATTAAATGTGTTTTGGGAAACATAATTACAATCTCAACCGGTGTCAGAGAAGAATTCAAGGGAACAAGCATGGGTCTCTCCCTTCTTCTTTTTTCTCTTAGGATCTTATATATATATATATATATATATATATATATATATATATATATATATATATATATATATATAATTAAAATTAAAAAATAACTAATAAAGGAAAATGTATAAAAAAATTATTTTTGAGTTAATATTTATTTTTTTTTTACTAATAGATCATATATTTAATTTTACTCATAAAATTAATAATAAATATTTTTAAAACTTATTATTTATTTAAAAATTATTTAGTAGAAGTTAGGTATTTAAATAATTGTGTAAAACATTTTCAACTTCGTTTGATACACTCTTGAATTCATCTCTTTGATGTGTCCTAGAGCATCCATTTTGTTTCTTTTTCTTGACCATGTTTGATAAAATTATTTTAGGTATTTTCTTCTTAAGGTATAACACGATCAAAATTTATGCATGAGTATTGTAATTTATTTTCAATTCAAATTTCATCTTAAAAATTTAATGAAAGGAAAATATGAAAAAATTAAATTAATGAAATCTATATAAATAATATAATCAATTTTTCCAAAATTAATTTATGTTATATCTCTGATATGCGGCAAAAAATAATATAAAAAAATTTAATCTCAAAAATATTAGTCATGCTATTCTAAAGATATTGGTTACGATATTAAAAGTGAATGATTTTCAATAGATTATTATTAATTCACTTAGTTTACATATCCAAGTATTTTAGTATAATTGATAATAAAAGCTTTTATTTATTAATTTTTCAATCAATAACGTTCATATATATATATATATATATATATATATATATCATATGATTCATATTTATCCTAAATCCTAATGGTACATTTTGGGATGTATTGAATTTGGGTTTTAAAGGACTTTTTTAACATAAAAAATTATGTAGATTATAAAAAGAAAATTGTGAGAATTTAATGATTTTTAAGATTGTTTTTGAAAAAATTTTAAAATTTAGATTTTAATAAATTTATAAAACATGAATTTATAATATTTTTTCATAAGAATGAATTTATAATTTTAGAACAACTTTATGGATTTGTAAGATTTTGAAGGATTTCATGAATTTTTAGATAACACTCAAAATTATAAAGAGTCTACAAAAAAAAAAATTGATAATATGTAATTTTTTCTTTCACTCATAAAAACACACGACAAAATTTTAATACTAATAACTTTTCCATGAAAATAAATAAGTGAGTCATGTTATCTTTTTTTTTTTATCCTATTCGATTCAACTTTTGAACATAATAAATCTTATTCAATTGACAATTGAAGCTAATAGATTAGGTTTTTGTTATTGTAAGTTTTTTCATAGCAAATGGTTTTGTTAAGGAAGGTACAGGTTACCAAAACAAAAAACAGCATCCACAAGTCACGAGTAAGGCATGCTCAAAGATAGGTGCATCATGAGAATAGAAGGTTCCCTTCGAATCCTAACTTTGTACCACTTTCATGAACAAGTTTTAATAGATGAGATGTTCGAGATAGTTTGGCCTATCATTGTTAAAAATGATGTTGTTCCTAATCAATCAAATCCCCCAATACATTGGCTGCCAGAAAATGTATCTAAGTTTGCATGTTTTTCTAATGTTGAAGCAAATCTCCATTTGAATATATAGCTGATAATGATTATATTTGTATTAATAATGAAAAGTTGAATAAGGCATAAAAAGTGTCATAAAAAAATCACATATACAAAAAGATAGAGTTCCCATGGCCAAAAATGTCCATGTGCTCATAATACATAACAAAGGACTGTATTTATGTTGTAATAATGAAAAACTATAAAGTAAAAGCAAGAAAAAGAAGAAGTACATTACATGACAGTGGTAAATAAACATGTGATTATTGAAGATTATCAAGATATTTAATATTATGAAATATTATACATGAATTTGTATTTTGCTTTCGAGAGTGAGAGAAATTATGAATAATGAGAAAAAGAAAAGGAAAAAACTAGGAAAAGTGTCAAGATTTTTTGTAAGATTTTTTTATGTATATTTTTTATTGAAAAATACATGAAATTCATAATGAAAAAGTTCATCGAAATCTTTTTAATACCAAACAACTTCTTTTAAGTTGTAAATTTTTTTAACTAAAAATCATTAAATTTTTGTTGTATTATTTAAAAAAATTCTAATAAAATATCACAAGACTTATTTATATCATTTAAAAATTCTAACTGAATAGCTTATGATTTTTTAAAAATTCATCAAAATCTTTATCTAATATACCTCTTAAATATAGAAGAAAATAAAAAATAAACGAGGAAATGAGATGGTGTTCGACTTACCTTATTGAAGTCATGCAAGCGACATGCAACAGCTGCTAGCTTTTATCAGTGCGAAAATCGAGATTAAGGTACGTATTTGTAAGACGCGTCTGGAGAGTTTTTTTACTTAAAAACAAAATCTAAAAAACTATTTATTTATACCAATAGATAAAGATGAATTCTTGTAATCCCTCTTTGATTTACATTTTATGGCAAATTTAAATAAATAATTAGAAAAATTTTAAAAAAAATGAAATTTGAGGTTGTTGAACACGCCTAATTTAGGCGTGTTGGGGTGCTATGATTTTATTTAAGCAGCCTCTCCAGATGCATTGGTTGACAGGTTATGTTGTAAATCCATTTCTTCAAATAGTGAGTTCTTGTTTAAGCGTCCTTTAAGCGTCTATTTTTTATTTAAGCGTCCTTTAAATTTTTTGTTTTTGTTGGCGGCAAGATATGAGTTCAGGTAGTGAGAGTGCTCGTGTTATATTATTTTTTAATGGAAGAAAAGTTAGAGGACCGGGGTGTTGTTTTTGAAGGGGACAACAAGCCGACACGTATCAATCGAAGATCAACAGTGAGTGAATTGCATGAGAAGATACGCCGAAAATTAGGTCTAAAAGACAACCAACATATCACTTTGGTGACGGCAAGATTATGGCAACATGATCAATACACGAGGACTCAAATGATGGATGATGAAGACATAGAAATGGTAATGGAACAATTTTTCAACCAGTCAAGGAATGATTTGTTAGAATTGTAAGTGGATTTTACCACAGTTGAAGATGTTGTTTTACCCATAAGGTCAGTCGCTTTTAATTCTGCACATAATGCAGCATCATATGCTGCTCCAGGTGTAAACGTGTGTGAAGAAGCTGAACATGACCCAACTTGGGTTATGGATGACGATGATGAGGATGACGATGATGAAAATATCACAATGGAAGATCGTCTTCTTGAGGAGGATGCTAGTGCGTCGGATAATGATGAGGATGCTGGTATGCATACAACTGAATTCTAAGAAGAAACTGATGTGGGGTCGTCTCAAATCCGTCATCATGCCGACGTTGGATCTACTCAACCAGAACAAGTTGTTGAAAGTATGTTAGATTGCTGAAATCAGTGAAAATGTAGTCATATATGTATAGTTGTATATTATAGTATTTTATTTGTCTGATATGTTTAGGTGCTGAGGTCATTCCTTTTTGGGATGGAATTCCACATTACACATAAATTGATTGAAATCATCCAAGCAAAGAAGAATCTTTTATCGGTTCTGCTTCGGGTTTGGGTTCGGGTTCTGGTTCAGTGCAAGGTCCATGGCAATTAGGGGACGATTTGTTTGTTAAACAGGAATTTGCATCCAAAAGGATGCATAAATTGCAATTAAGCTGAACTTCATAAAGGAGCATCAAGAAGCAACTGTGGTTGAGAGCAAGCCTAACAAGTTTAGCATGAAGTGTATTCGAAACAACAATGGTTGCCCTTGGAGGGTTAGGGTAATCAAACCAACATACGGTGAGAAGTGGCTTGTTTCAAGATGGGGTGGAAAACACAATTGCCTGAATGATCATATTACACAGGGTCACAAATAGCTTGATGTTGATGTTATTGCTTCACTTGTAGTAGGTATGTTTCTATTAAATTTGCTCAATATGAAAAATATTGTTTTTTAAGGTATGTTGTTAATGTCAATGTTACCATTTCATTGTTAGGAATGGTTAAGGAGGAACCGTTTGTGTCAATTGCATTGGTTTAGGAGAGGATCACCAATACTTATGGATTTAAAGTTTCATATAGAAAGACTTGGTATGCGAAGCAAAAAGAAATGGCAATGATTTATGGGAATTGGGAAGAATCTTATGCATTTTTGCCCAGATGGTGCAACTACATGCTTCGTTTTTCACCAGGTTCTTTTTATGATATTCAAACAAATGCGTATTTTGTGGCACATCGACTGGTACGGGCAAAGCGCGTGTTTCATCGCATGTTTGGGACTTTTAGACAGCGTTGCGAGGCTTTTAAATTTTGCAAATCCATCATTCAAATTGATGGGACTCATTTATATGGCAAGTATAAAGGAAAATTATTGATTGCCACGAGTCAAGATGGAAATAATGAGTGTCTGCCACTGACATTTGTCATTGTTGAGGGGGAGACGTTGGAAGCCTGGGAATACTTCCTTGCTAACATTCGCTTCCACGTTACCCAAATGCAAAATATATGTCTCATTTCAGATCGTCACTGAAGCATAATATCTGTTGTGGAGAATCATGCTGGTTGGCAACCACCTTTTGTGCATCACGTGTTTTGCCTTCGTCATATTGCCAGTAATTTTAATCAAAGGTTCAAAAGTGCAATATTGAAGAAGACCCTCATGACTTTAGGTATGTTAACAACTATTTGAATACATTAAGCTGAGACAAATCTGTAAACGGAATAGTGTTAATGTTATTATTATTCTGCAGGTTATACTCCTAGTATGGTTGATTTTGACACCGCGTTTGCACGATTTTGTGATACTAGTCCTGAGGTTGCAGAATGGATTGATGGCATCCCTAAGGAAAAGTGGACATGTGCATATGATGTAAAGGGGACAAGATATGACCATATGACAACAAACTTATTAGAATCAGTGAATAGGGTGTTCAATGGAGCAAGGAACATGCCTTTCACCGCTCTTATGAAGCACATGTACACCCGATTGGTTCATTATTTTGTATGCAGAGGTCAGGCGGCTATTTCACAGCTTGACAATTCACTATGACATTACAAAAATGTGGTTGATGCTATGAGGCATAATCAGTCCCTTGCTACAGGCCACCATGTAGGCACATATAATGTTGATCAAACATTATTTCAGGTGGAGGAGGGATGGGATAGGTCATATTCAGTCAACCTTGCAGAGCATTCTTGTCAGTGTGGCAAGTTTAAGGCCTTCAAATACCCATGTAGTCACGCCGCAGCTGCTGCTTTACATGTTCACCAAAATTCTTATCAGTTTGTGGATGATGTCTTCCTCGTAAACAACTTGGTTCAGGCTTATTCATTGTCATGGCAGCCAATCGGTAATGAACGTGTTATTCCACTAAGTGAAGGTCCAATTGTTATACCTGTCAGGGAAATGTTGCGTGCAAAGGGTCATCCAAAGTCCATCAGAATATGTAACGAAATGGACGAAGTTGAAACAATTCCAAGACGCGTCAAATCCGGAATTTGCAAGCAGGTTGGACATAATCGGAGAAATTGTCCTACTCGTGGTGGTACTTCATGAATTGTAATTATGTGTTTTTAATTAATGTGATGTTAATGCATTCGATTTATAAAAATGTTGTCTTACCCCTGTATTTGGTTAGGAGAGGTGATATTACTCATCATGTTTTGCATGTGATTACATATACGACAATCACGTTTTCGAAATGGATAACCCTAAATCATAAACCCTAAACCTTAAACCAAACACACTAAACACTAAATGCATACAATTTTGTTAGGTGGGTCCACGCACTTCACGACGCTTATAATTTTCCTATCTTTCTGAAGAGTAATGAACATGACAATTTGTATAAATGTAAATATAATGAAAGTTAAAGAATAATAACACTATATAAGCCACACTACCCGATGAGAATATTTAAAAACTAATACGCCCATTCACTCACATGGAAACACCTCCGTTAAACTTTCGAAATACAAATGAAAAATTGAAACTGAAAAGGGTACAAGTTCATCAACAGTGAGTGGAGTAAAAATCATGTGATTTGCAACATTAAGAGGGTAAGCATGATGTACTAAGTTAGTAGAGAGAGTGTGGAATACAGAAGACCGAAGAGGAAAAAGGACGCGATTGTCTCACCTAAGTGACAATGAGTGGACTGAGTGGAGTGAATGAATCGGCAAGCCCAAATAGGATGCAACTTAACACGCCCAAATAAGGCGTGACTGAACACGCCTAACAAATAGGGCGTGACTGAACACGCCTAAAAAAAAGGGTGTGACTGAACACGCCGAAATAGGGCATGACTGAACATGCCTAACAAATAGGGCGTGACTGGACACGCCTAAATTTGGGCATCATTCACCCCTATATAAGGCATACACTCCCACTCCCACACAACATGCCTCCCCAATCGAAATTCATAAGAGAAACAAGCAGTCAGACCATTGGTAACTCCAAATTAGCATTCATTTTTCCAAATGGATTAATGAAACACAACGAAAAAGGCTTTTCTTTTCAATGCCCTACTCCAATACCAATGCGAGTTCCTAATGAGTGTTATTTCCAGACACTCAAGAGTAGGATGACGACACCCTTCTGCTAGCCAATGACCACTTTCTTGATGAAATCTACTACCGACAGCCATCCCTACATGCAGTCAGAATTTTTTTTTCATTCTCTGCAACTCACAAATGATGATGATGTTTGCACAATGTTAATTTGCAATGACCAAATGTCAAGTGCTGGCCCTATAGAAATATTATGCACCATCAATAGAACACCCGATGGTATACTCAATCTACTTCGATCCACCATCGTCCCTACACATGATGCAATGCTATATTACAACGGCAACTAGAACATAGCACGACAAGATGGTTTTGTGGGTTATTCCTTCACTGGAACAAATCCAATAAGGTTTGAAATTCCTTTAGGATGCAACATTGAAACAGTTAAGGATGTCATAAAGCAAGTTGCGCCTGTTGGGGTTCCCCCTTATGGAATTCACAACTCACAACTGGTAAGAAAATTGTTTTTCCGACAGTCAGCCCATGCAAAATATTCAGACTACACAATCGAATATCACATAATAGAGTTGATAAGCGATGAAGACGTGTTTAAGTTGTTAGCAGAATCCAACTACTGGAAAAGTTTTTGTCCGATAGAGATTTTAGCTATTTTTAACAAACAAGTTACCCAAATGGAATGGCACATGGTCATAATGCTAACTAGAATGATTCATTGTGTTAAGTAGTGTTTATGAAGTTTGGTTATTTTCAATTGTGTCATTGTCATTTAAAATGTTCGTTACGTTATCTTCTTTTATTAAGTAATGTTCTTGGTCATTTTGGATTTTTGCCTCTCTTATCAATTACTGTTATTCACGGTGTTAGTGATTGTTAATATGTCAACTGATTAAAATAACTATTACAAAAAAAAGTTTGAAACAAATGTAAGTTAAGAAATAAAATGTATTACAAACTAAAATGAAAAAACACAAACGGCGAAAAAACTAAGACTCCAGTGGCCACTGATGATGACGCGCCTGACGATCAGGTAGCCTCCGTCTACGTGGTCGCAGAGAAGGGTCTGGCTGAGAAGGGCTTGCCCCATAAGGGTCTACATATGGAGGTGGACATGGAGTGACCTACTCTGAAAATTAGGGTTGGGGATGCTCATCAGCTGGGGTGGCATATGGTACATCTGATGGCCAACCACCACAACCTCTAGCAGAATAATCAAGCTGGGAGAGCATCTCGTCAATGTCGGCACCAGTCCACTCAGTAGGAGCTACGTCACTACTGGTCCCAACATCCGCTGATGTCATCGCCATTGCAGTAGCCACATATACAGGCTGGGTCTGGGAGTCAGCCGGTGGAGGCATATGACTTTGCGAATTGCATCCCTCGTACCCCATGTCTCCCTGCTGACTAGACTCATAATGCAGGGGCTAGCTGTCATATGTCGATGCTACATATGGAGGCCTAAAATAACCCGAAGTACGAGGCCTAAGACCTACAATGGGCTCAGAAACATGGTGCATCTGTTTTCGTCGACGCTCTAGCCCATGCCCCTCTGTCTTCGACGGCCAACGCCAACATACACTTGTGGCTCCTCCTGAAGCTGGGTTTCTGGTGCATGTGGCCCTGCCTCCTCCAGGCGACAACTCTATCTGAAGATAGACATTATGCGATCGACTTCCTATTGCGCCCACTCGCGACTGTAACCCGACCACTAATCATGACTAAGCGCAAAGTACAACATCTCCAGCCCACCAATCTATAAATTAAGATATATAAACATTAGTGTGAATCATGTTCTCTATCATATTAAAGATAAATAGAAAAATTATAATGTCAGCAAAACTTACACCACATCCAGCGTCTAATAAACGGTCTCAGCTTACGGATCCAATAATCTTCTCGTTTACCGTGCAAGAAAAGGTCATGCACACCCTTCAGCTTCCTGGGAGTACATGGGACTGGTTGATCCCTTACAAATTGGGGCATGCATCTATCCGGCTGCGAATACTCCACGGTGTAGAAGCATATAATAGGAGTAGTTGCTATTCACAACAGTCGCTGCTGCTCAGACGCACCAAGAAATTTGTAATCTTCATATGGTTGCCAAACCACCTGCACAGACCAAATAAACACACAATTATGTAACGACATGGACCACGAATGGACAATTATGAACACTTAAAAATAACTCAACGTACCTAATCCCGACTGAGGGATTCCAATCTCATCTTATACCAGAGCAGCTCATGTGCTCGAAACCAACCTAAAGCATTAAACCTTATTTCAAAATAATTGGCATTAGAATACTATAAGAATGAGGATTGTCGCCCACTCATATATTGTATCCCGATAGTAGCTAATGTGGGACTTCAACACACTCTTTTATTTGCCAGGGCTACCTGCCACAGCGTGGGACTTCAGCACACCCCTCTTTATCCACGACTACTTGTCACAACTAAGGTGGGTTAGGGATGATCACAATTAAGGAGACTTTCCAACAAGGTACATTACAAGGATACTTTTAACAAACAATAAACTTAATTTTTTCAATGCTTCTTGTTTAAATAGAAAAAAAATGTTTAAATAGAAACAAAAGATGCTTGTTTTCTATTTTTTTAATCTCCCATTTCCTTTTATTTTATTTAAATAGAAGGTAAATGCCATAAAGAGATTTTATTTTCTAATAAGTGTAGGAATAACACTAGTTTAAGTTAAACTATACTTTAATTTTAATACGGCTTAACCTTTTTTTAAGAATTTTTTTATCTTGAAATTTTATTTGAAAACTTACTTTAAGAGATATTTATACTGTTTGTATTTATATATATGTCTTATAGCTTTCTCATGAGTTTTTTAGCTTATTTTTAAAAAGTTCATAGGCAAAGTTATAAAAGTATGCTTTTCTATAACTTATTATAAGAAGTTTCATAATCAAATTTATCAATATACTCTCTCTTATTAATTATATCCTTAATAAATTTAGAAAAAAAAACATAAAAAATGTTAAACTATTTTTCTTTTTAAAGATTTCTATATATGGAAAGATAAAAGCAATTACTCATCATAGATCTATCTCCAATTAATTTACTTCATCATTTTTATTCTTACCAAAATCTAGATATAGAACACGTTAGGGTGAATGTGTCCAAGGTAGGCTCCAGATTTTGCACGTCGGATAATGAGTCGACTTTGCTAAGAGAGTGGACCTGCAAAACAAAGGAAGAAACTCTAGCACTCAAGTAAGTACATCAAATATAGAGAGAAAAGCATATAACTAAGTGTGTCAGTCAAGGTATAATCGAGTGAATACTTATGTAAAAGGTGTGTGAATGAGTGAGTGTAAGGTTAGATGGAACCTGGTATTATAGAATGAGTGTGGGCCTTGGATCTTTGTAGCTAATTAACATGTAAATAAAGGTTAACAGATAATTACATGTTATAGATAATTAAGGTTACAGATAATGTGTACACCTTATAAATAATCTATAGCTTGTAGATAAGCTAATAGATAAGCCGATGCTTATAGATAATCATTTATAGATAATCTGGTTGATTATAGATACTCCGATGCTTATAGATAATTTAGTACTTGTCATTTGATAAGGTGGTTGCAATATTATCAATAACATTTGAATAATAAAGCGTTAAAGATAACTTGTTGGCCCAATCAGCTCGGTTGCTTAAGGTAGACGTTCGTGCTCTTATAGCAAGACTGACGTGGAGGGTTGACACATGTATGGGAGGTCCCACATAAGTGTCTACATGTAATTTTCATATTTTGGACGGTACAATTTTCAATATTTTTCAAATATGTGTATCCCATAAAAAATCACATATATATATATATATATGGCTATGTATTTTTGTTCATCACTTTGTGTTGTATGAATGTTCTTTTGCCAACACTCACAAAGGTGCTTCTAATGGATTCCATCGATAGGAACCATTTGAAGAGAATAGAAACAAACCATAGGATTTTCTTGCAAAAGATTATCATTTTTGCTTCTTTCTTGTTGTTATACCCTTCAAATGGTCGTCGAAAACAAATAGGATGGTTATAACTCCTTCCAAAATTTGCACCAACTTGCCCCTGATTTATTTTCACGGCTCTCCAAATCCAATGATTGTAAACTAATTTTCCAATTCATTTTTTTCTCATTTTCTTTCAATTCCATGATTAGTTGATTCATTTAGGCACATTTAGTTTCCCAATTTCCTTCGTTGTTCTAACCTTTCACAAATGTCTTTTTTTAAACATGATTTAATATCTAAATTTCAACATTGATTCCAATTGAAGATTTAGAAAGCCTATTCCATGAATGTATGTTGCTTACATTTAACACAGAGATAGAAGATGGCAATATTGAACATGTATATATGTATATATCTTTTAGTTTTTTCATTGTTTATGTTTGGTTTAATGTCTTTGAATGTCAAATCCACATTTATACTAAACCTAATCACTATTTTTTTTGGTCTTCTACATTTTTAACCAATTGACATGGTTTCTCATGTTCTTGAAGTTTTTCCAAAAACTCATTTTGCATGATAGTATTTTTATGTGCGTAAATATTTTTTGTTTGCTTAATTGTTTATTGTAAACCTTATATACTTTTTCTTTTTATTTTGAGAAATATTGATAGAATTATACATCACTAATTCCATATATGTCTCTTGACAAGGCATAAACATGAATAAGTTACACATGACATCCACATATACAAAATTTGTTTAAAGTATGAGATATGAATCTGAGCAATTAAGTCTTATAAAGGTTGTCAAAGAAAAGCTTGAGAAATGATATTTGATTTTTTTTTTCTGGGACTTTACATGTAGAGTCATGTTGCTAGGAGTATTAAGTAAATAAAGCTTATTATTAAGAGTCTAATACAATTTCACTACATCACATGTGATTAATTTTATGTAAAAAGATATTATGCCCTTTTATGTTGTTAGATTAATTAGCATCATTTGAATTTTTCTAATGTTTTATAATGATAAAAAAAAAAAGTAGCAAAAGAATTTTTGGCTATCCATGAAGAATATTTGTCTCGTTAATCATCGTAGCACTTGAAAGAGCTAGATTGTGAAGTAGCTAGAAGGTTTTTCTTGTCAACAAACACATGACTTTGGTAAATCTCATTAAACTATTTATCTTTTTTTGTTATTATTATATATAGGTAACAATTGTAAATTTTGACTTTTAAAGAATTTTTTTATATATATATATTATATCATTGGTTTCTTTTTATAGATAATTGTTGTTCATTGAATTAGTGAGATTAACCTTTAATAGTAGTTCAAACTAATTGATATATTAAGTTAAACCATTATGTCACTTTATATAAGCAAAATTAATTACTTCATTCAAAATAGAAGATAATGAAGCAATTTATAAGTGATGGGTAACTCATATACTTTTAAGAGGAGTCCCAACAATAATCTTTAATACTCTCTATTATTAATTATAATTTATTGAAAATAACATTTTTTTATGTGGTTCAACTTCGAAACTAATTAGGAGAGAGACTCTTTAAATAAGAAGTGAGATCCATAAAAAAATTATGATTTTCGGTAAATTTCGACCAATAGTAAAGAGAGTATTAGAAAGAATATTACTAATATTAATCTTAATTAATTTCTTAGTAAAAAACATTATAACTTCAAAATGACCCACAACTAAATTTTTCTATGAAAAGGTAAACTTTAGTTCAAAAATTGATTGTCACACACCATTTCCAAATGCTTCCTCTATCCCATTTTACATAATATGTTAGT
Organism: Glycine tomentella; assembly: GCA_007407185.1. Lineage (NCBI taxonomy): Eukaryota > Viridiplantae > Streptophyta > Magnoliopsida > Fabales > Fabaceae > Glycine > Glycine tomentella. The sequence goes on from PYAF01005901.1 coordinate 555,371, forward strand.
AAAAAAATATTCTAAATTAGTTGTGATTTTACAAAATCAATGAATCATTAAATATTTTTTTCCATGGAATATCTCTAGTGGGAGTAAATTTTATTGTTTATATTTTATGAAATTCAAAATATTAATTATTTTTAATACGTATGTTAAAACTTTAAACATCATATAAAATAAAACGAAGGAAATAATATATTAACAAATAAGTTAGATACATGTTATCTTTATGTTATTGATAAGGAATAAAAATGATACATGATTATGTAACATACCAAGCAAAATTTAAGTCTAAATTAATATTAATATTAAGATTGAATAAAAGCTCCGATATGTTTCATGAACATTAGATGATGGTAGAAGCTTTTCTTTTATGTTCAATTCCAACAATTCATAAGAATCAAATGTAAATAATGTGATAATCATCTTGTATATTTGTATTCATATAGTTGTGACGTATATTACATTTGTATTCACGTTGTCACTTATTTTCAATTCATTCATATGGTCATACAATTGTTGTGCTATTATAAACAGTATACAATGTATTGACGTAATGTAACTTTCCATAAACAAATGGAACTTAAATTTCAATAGATAAAGTAAGATAAATTGCTTTTATATTAATTATATAAACTCGTCATTTAATTTGAAACTATCTTGTGATTACCATTTGCATAAACTTTTATCATTGATGTAAGTATGATAATTAATTTGATTGTGCTTAATTATGTAGGTTGCAAAATCACCCTCTTGGACATTTATATGCTTTGAAGATTGAAGTTTAACAAAAACTAGAGTAACTTTAAAGAACTCGTATGTGAAACAAACAAGTGTTGCTTCAAAGTTAATATGGATTGGTTTCAAGTGTGCCTTATTGGTAACTAATTAGAAATTTGAAATTAAAAATATTTGTCTACAAGGTAAGAAGTTTGAAACCCAGTGTTCTAAGAACTATTAAAGACCACATTTTATGTTGTAATATGCTTAAGAAATATTTTTCCTCTAAACTGACAACACAATTCATGAGAACATAAACATATCACAAAACAATCAATTAAAATTGTTAAGACAATTGCTAAATCAATACATTACATGAAATTAATGTGTATAAAATCATCAATATTTTATTTCTTAGCTATTTATAGTATAGGTTCATCTAATTATGAGATTTTTTCTGGTAAAATAATTATGAGTTAAATGTCTAAGAATATCCAACATAGAATAATTTCTCTTACCCATGAAAAAAAAACAGATGGGAACTAATAAATTATAAGTAATTTGAAAAATTATAATCTATTTAATTAAGTATGTATTAAATTGCTACATTTTTT
>PYAF01005901.1:558244-619140 GCA_007407185.1 Glycine tomentella
TTGATAAAAATAACAAAAATAGATATATTTATATGATATTTTTAAATAATTTTAATTTTATTTTATGGATAAAAATATAATTTGAGGTGTTATAATTTTTAATTAATTTTAAAATCTTGTAAAGAAATTTATTTATAAATAAATTATTTTCATTGTATTTTAAGTTTCAATTATTACATTTGATTTTTCTTAATATGTCTTCTACTATTAATCATATACTATGTGTTAAAATATTTTAATTAAGTTTAAAATAGAGTAAAAATAAACTGAAATATTACATTTTACTATGTTAATTAACACAATAGTAAAAAGTAAATCATTTAATATAAATTTATTAAAAAAATCTTGTTCTATTTAAAAAGAATAATAAAAATTAATAAATAATTTAAAAATAAAAAATAAAATTAAAAATTAAAATTAATTGAAATAATTCGTCTAATATAACCTAAATTATAATAGTAACTTATTACCCATTTTAGACATAATTATTTGTACTTTACTAGTTACATATGCACTAAGGTAATATTAGTGTCCATAGTTGTGAAAATTGGTCTGGCCAGTGGAACCAGTCCAACCGGGACTTAATGGTCTAATCGGATCAATTTTACTATTTGATTGGTCACGTAACTTACTCGAGATGATCTTGCCGATTTTACAAAAAAATGTTAATTTTGGATTACTTTTTAAAAAAATTAGATCTTTGATTACTATCAATTGTTATTTTAAATTTTAGGGTATGAATGAACTTTTCTTAATCAAATAATGTTAGTCATATACTTATATAATTTTAAATTTTTAATATGTATTGAATCAAACTAGATCAATTACTAACTCATCAATTAAACCATCCATCCAATGATTCAATTTCTCCATCATAACAGTCATTATAATTCATAATTGAGCAAATCCTGTTTTTATTGTTAAGCATCTTTTATTTTATTAGTAGTAGTCTAAAAGTACTGCTACTTTTATTAGTTATATACTATTATATTATTTAAATATTAAATATAAATAACAAATTAAACATTCAAATATCTTGATTTAAAAAAAAATCACTATAATCAAGAACATAATTAAAATTAAAGTTATAAGAATACAATTAAAAATAGTGTTTGAACTTTGAAGTTCTCCTAGAAAATATAGTTTTGGGAAACTGAGACGCGCAGGCGAGTAGAATTGACCATTGATCTGTCTTCCAACCGGGCATATACTATCATATTCATATGTATGTATCACTGATACCATACATGTGACTGGATTGTTGCAAGTCTTATATTCTCTTTCTTCTGTCACAGACACAGACTAGATAAATTTCCTTGTCTTCTTTGTTTCCTCTACAATACAATCCATGGCTCTTACAGTTAATCGCACTCCCACCAGGTGAACTTCTCACCTTTTCCCCCTCTTCATTCCTTTTTTTCTGTCCCCTCATGTTTGCTAAGCTGCCTTTTTTCTTTTTTTTTTGGTTAAAACAAGAGCATTAGAGTAAGCTTTTACAGTATTATTTTTGTTGCATGCTCTTGTTTTCTTCAAAACATTTGTTTTGCATGCTCTTGTTTTCTTCAACATTTTTTTTTTCAGTATGTGTGCTATTATCAAATAAGGAATCGGTTGAATTAGACTTTAGAAAATGAGATATGCAAGCTTAGTCTAAGATCATAGAAGTCATGCCTCTTTATTTGGACCACAAAATTTATGTAGCTTGCTGCGAAGACCAACGAGGTTCAGATTATTTGTTGTTTTTCTAGTCCCAGCCTTTTGTCGTTTTTCCAGATGTTGAACTTATTTGGGTGGTTCATACCAATTTCGTTGTGTACCATGAAGATTCCATGAAGATCTTGCCCCTTTAGACTTGAATAAAAATGTTACCATCAGGCATCGTGTTTGAAAATTTTGGTGATTCTATATAAAAATGTTGGTTGTTGAAAATAGTCTAGTTTTAAAGGCCATGCATATTTGGATTAATTAATTAAAAAAAAAAAAAGACATTTTTTAAGAGAATTTTTTGAGAAACTTGTTTCTATTTTTTTCATTTTAAAAAGTGGGATAATGCTTTTGATGTTTTTGTTATTGAGGATGTTACTATGAGGAATTTCTTGGTCTTTAGTTGAGTCAAATGAATGGTGTCATGTTGTGCGATCTATCTAGTCCACTTTACCCGGTGAGATAATACTTTTTAAATATAATTCTTGGAACATAATGCTGCATAACATAAGCAAGAAAGGCAATTAATCAAGATGTGCTGACCAAGTAATTATTGAAAACTCATGATAATTTTGTTGATTGTACATCACATCAAGATGTGGACTCAAGAAAATGTAAGCAGTTGTGTGCTAGTATGGACTCTTCAGCAGTTGACATTTTCTTCTTTTATTGCAGTTGTCAGGATGAAAACAAATCCTTGGAAAATGATGCTACAATTGAAAGCAACGCTTTTAAGGATTTAACAAAGGAGAAAACCTTTGATTTTCAACCGGTGTCACCCTTTTCTTCTGGTGAAGGTTTGCCATATGCTCCTGAAGGGTGGCCAAATCCTGGTGATATATGGGGCTGGAAAGTGGGGAGAAGGACAAACAAGGCTGGCTATTTTCATGATAGATACCTTTCTCTTCCAAGATCTCTTCAGAGCTCTTCTCGCAAGACAGGGAGCTTCCAAAGCAAGCCTGATGTTAAGCGGTATATTGAATCAAATTTTCCCAACATGAAAATTGAAGAATTCTTTGCTTTATTTAGCTGGAAGGTTCCCACAACTAAGCAAACTCCTACAAAAGGTTAGCCCAAAACAGTTTCTTTTCATTCCACTGTTTGCTATTTTCTCATTAATTTTGCCGTTATTTTGTTTGCATTTTGATGTTGGGTATGTTTAGATATAAGCTTCTCTAAAAGTACTTCCAGAGGAAGAAAATAAGAAGAAAAAAGGAAATGAGCTTCTCTATAAGCTAAAATGAGCTTTTCATTAGCTCATTTGTAAATGTCATCTCATCTTTTAGAGAAGTTATATTGGTGAACTTTTAAAAATTAGCTAATAGACAACTTATTTTTACTTTTGGAAAAATTCTTTTCATTTTTTTCTTCTTAATTTTTTTAGAAATATTTTTAAAGAAGCTTATCCAAACAGGTTGTCTTGATTTACTGAATAAGTTTTTCTATTTTTTCCCCTGCATTAAAGTCCTTTTATTTGTCTCAGTTAATTAGTTTTTGTCGATTCTTTTCCTCCATGATTGTCTTGAGCCCATAAATTGTTCAACATTTACTCCCACCAAAATGTTTCGAGACTTTTATTATTTTTTGACTGACTCTCTTCCTTCATACTTCTCCTTGTATGAGGGTGAGCAACAGTATGCTAGTGATCACTTATATTTTCTAAATTTACTGTTTTTATTTTATGTGTAGTGGGTCATTTGTCTTTCTGAATAGGTTGGAATATGTGAATATTTAAGTCCTAGAAAGGAGAAAATCAAGAATATTTTTGGTCTGAAGTTTGTGAAATAAGTTGGGATCCTCTCTCATCTAGCTCATATCCTTGCAACTTTTGTTGTCCCTTCTTCGTTTTATATATATGTTTCTTCTTGTTTGATGTATGTGGCGTTTTAGCTGTACAATCTTTGCCCGTTACCCCTCCAGTGAAGTCACTGGAGACTAAAGAAGATGCCACAGAAGAGATTGGCACCCAAAGAAAGTTAAAGCGAAAAACACAAAGCTGCAGTCAACCAACTCGGAAATCTTTCAGACTATTTCGTGTTCGTCCACGTTTAACACCTGATCAAGATGAAAATGAGGTCATTGACTTGTGCCATCTGAACGAAGTGGAAAGAATTGATGCAACTGAGAATTTAAGAGACATCTTAGATTTTGAGGAAGGGGCTGGTATGCATACAGCAGAAGAGAAAAAACCCATAGAGAATTTTGATGACTATCTTGATACCTTGGAGGACATACTTGCTATGCCTCATTCTGACATTACACCTTCTGATCATGTGACTCCTGCTACCTCTATAGATAATAAAATGGAGAGCTGCAAGAAGAAACTTTCCTCCTTTCTTGCTGTAGACTTCCTTTCTTTGGTCTCTTGTAATGATGATGTTGTAGAAGCTGCGACGCTTGCATCACAACTTCGTAAAGATCCTAACCTTAGTGTTGATCAACTGGCAAATTTAAAGTTGGTGGAACAAATTCCGTTATTAAGTGATGCTTTCCTGGAGGCTAAGGGGAACATTAAAGAGGCAGACAAATTGTTAACTGATCTAGAGGAAAAGAAACTTAAAGTTTCCATTATCAAAAACGAGTACATTGAATTGAAAGACAAAGTAACACAGAGAGAGGCTGAAATGGACGGATTGGTTTTAAACATCCAAGAAATTGAAGATCAAATTCGGCAACTTCAATCAAAACTGATTGAGAAATCCAGTACACTTGAAAATGTGCAGAAGAGTAAAGCTGAGCTGACCTCTAGGCTAGCAAATACTGCCAACTCAATTCCAACCCTTGTTCACGAGATTCAGCTTGGATTATCTCAAAGATCAAAATGGGAGATGGTGAAAGCCAACAATGCCAAGCGTGTAGCTGAGATAGAAGAAAAGTTCATCACTTTAAGAGGGTTAACATTTTAATCAAACAGTTCTAGAGGTTATCATTTTGATAGAAGCATAGCTAGTTGCGGCAGTGATTTATGTTTTATGACTTTTATCTATATTTCTAACCAATGGGTTTTACATCTATGTATTGTGGCTTTCGACTTGGTGACAATCCCTGTAGTTGTGACTCTAGACTTCGTGACAATCCTCTGTCGTTGTGTTATTTAACTCTTTAACCTCTCTGAGTCAAGTGCTGTTTATGGTTCTTTCCTCTGCCGCACAAAATTCTTATGGTTCTTTCCTGTAACAAGCTGAATAACGGTTTATATAAGTCAAATTGATTAAAACAATATTACAATAAAATATTAAATTATAACTTTTGGACTCATCACACCTTTTAACATTGACATCTGCTGATTTTCTTGAGTTTTATATCATGGACGTATGCAAATACTGACTTTGATGGGGGTATTTCAATACTTTTAGAGGAAAAAAATAGTATAGGTGAAAATAAAATGAATGAGTGAAAATATGTGAGAAATAAAGTAAAAAAAAAAAATGTGTTTGATTGAATAGAAATAGAAAATAGATGATTGAAAATAAGAGAAATAGTACAAAGACTTTCACAAATTTTAAAATTATTTTTACTATAATCTTCGCTACCAAGTAAATACTAATTTTCATTTGTCCTCCTTCCAATTTCTTCTCTTCTGATGTTGCCAAATATTGATTTCCCATAGAGTTAAAATTAAAATTATTAGTTAGCAGTTGGGCATACCAATCACACTTAACATACTGACAGTGGGGCGAATTGAGTTGAGATGTGAAGGAAGACTTTGTATGTCTTTTGTTAGTAATGCTTATGTGATGATCGGGGTTCTTGAAGATGGCTCATGAATTGGGATAATCATTGTTGTAGAATTTGGTTCTTTAAAATTGCAATAATACATTTCATCATCACAACAGATAATAAGGGAAATCAAAAACCCTGCAAAGTTACTAAAGAGCTGTTTTTTTTTTTTTTTTTTTTTTTTTTTTTTTTTTTTTTTTTTTTTGCTTTTGTACAAGTAATACAATGAGATCCGTTGGATGTAATGTAAGGTTAAGATTGTTGCAGGAGGGAGCTGTATAGAATTTTGTGTCTCAGAGTATCCCAACTCCTGTTTCACACCCCTCGCGTTCTAGGCGTTCACGGCAGCGTTTTCTGGAACTTTCGGACCCTAAGTGTTTGTACTTTTTGTAACCTCGATTTTCACATTTTTTTTATTTTATTGAAAATCAACAACATTGCGAAACAGAACTGCACAGTACAGCATCCTTGGCTAATAAAAACAAATAACGAAACCCCTTTTTAAATTTTTTTTCTCACTTCAGCTGTCCGTTATATAAAAAAATTAAGTATTTTATTATCTAGATACTCATCGTTATATGAAGATAAAGAGAAAAAACATATACAATCTTATTTTTATATATTCATAGAAAATGTTTGTAGAAATGTATTTATTGCGTATTCTTGATAAAGCAGTGTTAACAAGATACACATTGTTAGCTCTTGTTGTTTTCACAGTCAAACTGTTGCCTATATTAGTTTTGATTCGATCAAACCATAAACCCTAGCTAGCTAAGTAGCGTTGGAGATGGAGATGGAGGAAAATAATGGATTATTCAATTTACAGGCAGTGGCACCGGAAATGTCCGGCGAGGGATTTCCATATGCACCGGAAAATTGGCCGGAAGAGGGTGACATTTGGGGATGGAGAACTGGGCGGAGAATTGTCGCAAATCGTTCCCGCTTTCAGGATCGGTATCTGTATCTGCCGAATCGACTAATCCGTGCCTTGAAAGAGGAAAAGGAGAAGGAGAAGCCAGGGTCAGGGGCTGGCTCAGGCTCAGGCTCAAGTTCAAGCTCAATCCGAAGGCAACAACACGTCTTTGCTAGCAAGCTTGCTGTTGAACGCTACATCAAGACATATTTTCCTGATGCGGATATTGATTCCTTTTTTGCTTCCTTCTCTTGGAAGATTCCCGCTCTACGAGCCAATGGTCCTTTCTTCTCTCTCTCTCTTTTTAGTTTAACACCAGGACATTTCGTCATTTTCATTTTTATTTGTGGTAGGGGTTTTCTCATTTCTTGCTTTAAAATGCGTCAGTTTCGTTTTTTCACAATGTGGATTTCATGGTAATATGCTCCCTGCTGAGTTCAATTGCCCTGTCGTTTTTTCTGAACTGAGTTCATATGTGTACTTCTAATTGTGATTACACTATCATGAATACATACAGATAATAATTTATTTAATTAGGAGCTGAAATCTGACTACAAAACACTTAAGAATAAAGATTAAAGTTCTTGACATGATAGTGTATAGGTATATGAATTTTATTTATGCGATAGTTAAACGATTTTTGCTACCAACGTCTTACAAGAGACTTGCGAGATTATATGCAATATAATGTATTGGTGTTAAATTGCGGTGATGCAGCTGCAATTGCGATACGGTCACGGTGAGTTAAAAAAAAACCTTTACATTCTAGCGGTCTAGCGGCAACTGCAACCGGTTCTTAAAACCATTATTTTTCATCTTAGTTGTTATGGTGTTTTTTCTTTTTTCATATTTTTCAGTGACCCTCAGCATGCCGCACCAGACTGTTATGTTTAAATTGCTTATTAAGATGATATCAGATTGTTAAATAACTACCTATCCTGTTCTGCATCACAGGCAATGCAGTGCCTATAGCTGCTATACCTCTTCAACAGATAGCTCAAGAAGTGTATGACTCCGACTCTGGGGACGTTGTCAAGTGTAAAGCAAGAAATAAGTGCACAAGTCTGGTGTTAGAAGAAATAGAAAAATATTCACCAGCCATGCCTTGTGATATCTGCTGTTCTGAACCTGGGTTTTGCCGTGATTGTTGTTGCATTCTTTGTTGCAAAACTGTTTCTTCAGCTTATGGTGGCTATAATTATATCAAGTGCAAAGTGAACGTAGGTGGGGGCATCTGTGGCCATGTTGCTCATATGGAATGTGCTCTTCGATGTCTATTGGCTGGCAAAGTTGGAGGAAGTATTGGGCTAGATGCCCAGTACCACTGCCGACGCTGTGATGGGAGGACTGATATGATTTCGCATGTTAATAATCTTCTACAAACATGTGGAGCTGCTGATTTGGATGATGAAATTCGGAAGAAGATTTTGAATCTTGGTGCTTGTCTCTTGCGTGGTTCACAGAAACCTGTTGCAAAGGAGCTGCTGTGTCGTATTGAATTGGCCATCTCAAAGGTATTTTTGAATGGTTTTTGGGTAATAGAAATAAAAATCATCTTGCTTGTTTTCGCTTGCATATTGTAAAGGCTTATGACCAATTTGATAGTTTATGTCAGCTTAAATGTGGAACTAATCTTGAAGATATCTGGAAGGAGGATTACAGTTTTATAGGTCATTCTGCAGGTAAATGTCCTCTCCTATTATCTGTACTTGTCTATTTTAACTACTTTCCATAGCATTGGTTACATGCTTTTAGAGGTGCAGTCCCAGAACTGCAGATGTCTGGTTTCTGATAGACCTTAGAAACAGAGGGACCATTTATCATCTCTGACTTCTGACATATCTTGTACATTCAGTTAATTGGGTGCATTTAACTTAACGTATTGAATGTTTATTTATCAGATAACGGCAATGATGTGATGGAAGTTATGGTCTATGACGACCCTTTTGAAGTTAGGAAAGGGTTGGAATCTTATGATTTTCTACCTCGTTCGTTAAAACTTGAGTCTGAGGTTGATCAGGTTCTCCAGGCTCTGAGAAAGTCGCAGGAGCTTGAATATAAGGTGGCAGAAGAAACACTTCAAGACCAAAAGACTTACTTAAAAATTTTGTATCAGCAACTGGACTGTGAGAAGTATGAATTGGCTTGTCAAAACTCATCTACCTCAGATGTCTCGTCTAGTGCTGTAAGAGAAAGAAAGAAACAGATAAGACGGGAGGTGGCAAAATTTGAAATCATGAAAAAAGTTGCCAATGGTTTTGGCAGGACATCCAATGATATTGTAAAGGAACACTTTGGCTTGAAAGTGATAGATTGAATTCGCAAATCATTCGAGGTTGTGACAATTTGAATTTTTTTCCACAGATTTTCCTAGTCTTAGCCTTATTCATTGCGGCCCACATGGATTTTTTGCCAAGCAAAATCAAGTGACATTTGTTCGAGGGACTATTTGAAGTTGGTATGTTAAACAAGATGTAGTAAGTTCAGTGTTGTAGAAAGCACAATGCTGGTCTTTGCTGCTGTAATATGCTACCCGATAGTCAGCTACTAAAATAATCTGTCGAAACATTTTGATAAGGATTTTAAAACTAAGCAGCAAACAGTCACATTAACCCTTATGAATTGAAATTTGTAACATCTTCAAAATTATATCTTGAGTTTATATTTATAATTGAATTATGAAAGTGTGATAATAGTTGGATACAAGAAGAATATGATAGAATTTAATTGTTCACAAGCTGTCTAAAATTGTCCATTTCTGTCACTCGAATTCAGAAATTTATTTTTCTCTCAATTCTTATCCAAATTAGGTGTATGATATATGAAATTAATGATCTAGATATTGACTATAATATATAAATTTTAGATAAATCTAGTTTTTGTATTGCTTGTAGTCACTAAAATATTAAGAGATGTCAGTGTGGAATTTTTGAGCTTGTTGGCAGTTTTGGAGTCTGGATTAAAAATGTTATAGCTAGATTTTTATAATTCCAAATAAGGCATGTGATACCTTATTAGAAAGTTTAAGAAGTCTAGTTTAACATACTAAAAGATGAAAATTTATGGTCTAATATATTGATACAAAATAAAGGCTAAGACCATTCCACATGCACTAGGATCCTCCAATAAGATCAAGCATACACTAAAACAATAAGTCAAAGGAAAAAGTTGAAGTATAGGTTGCTGTAAAAAAATTCAGGCTGAAGTGAAAAGAATTAATCAAGTTTTTGTGTGCATGTGGAACAACTTAAACCAAGCATTTGCATTCCCTAGCTCAGCCAATTCCACGTAGAAGGCCAGCTGTCCCCAAGTCAATGATCAAATGAAATCTTGACCAAGAAAATCAAGTCAAGATAAGGTTTAGGCATAATATCTTCTAAGGTAATGATTGCCTAGTTAAATTATAACTAAACTAAATCCTAATTCAGTTATAACCCAACTAAATCACTTAAAACACAACTGCATAAATGAGTATAAATAACTAGGGCTGTGGAAAAAATTGCACGTAGGAGCTAGCATCCAAAGCCAATGCCAATTTTAATTTTCCTTGTATCTTGCTTTCTATTTGCTTCCTACAAACCGTGACATGTATTCCCTTTTTTCCTAAACTTCTACTCCTTTCTTTCTCTAAATCTAAATCATCCTAAGACCTATCTCTTTAAAAGATTTAAAGTATACAACTACTACTTGGAAGATTTGGACACAAGTTTACATAAGGTAGGCTAGACTTCAATCTCTAGTTAAGAATTCATTTGGATTAACCTATATGTTTAAATGTACATATTTATGATTATTATTTTAGGTTGGAATTTCATGTTATTAGAAGGTATTTTATGATGTGAAAACGTTGATTTAAATCATAAGATAGGTGATAATTTATAGGATGAAATATTAGTAATATTTGGAGTTACATTTGATGATATTTGGAAGTGATTTTGATGACATTTGGGCTGATTGTTAATATTTTATTATGGGACTGTTTTGTATTAATTTTTAGAAGTAAAGGTTGAATGGTATGTAGATAAATGGTTTAAATGCTTAAGTGATTAAATTTTGAGATGAAGTAGTAAGGTGGTAGGTGAAAGGAGATTAAGATGCATGCTAGGTTATAATCTTTTCTTGTGAAAGTTTAAATGAAGTAGAAATTATTTGAAAGATATATTGTGGTTATTAGTTAGATTACTAACATGATTTTTTTGTAGCTTGAGGATACTTAATGGTCATGCCTAAGTTGGTAATGATCTTACTTAAGGTATGATAGTTTAACCATATTTGTGGTACGTATGATGTTATGATAAAAATATTTTCCATAAGGTGGTATATATTTGCTTATGAATTTTATTATGGATGGATTTTGATGTGATGATATGTTGATTTATGTTTTCGAGTCCAGTACGAGATTTGTAAAATAAAATCTGATACTTCATCTAGTACAAGATGTAGTGACCAGGTGCAAATATATGAAATAAGACGGTTGCAGCGTCTACATCCAGTCGAGGTGTAGCTACATACAGTACGATATGTAGAGACCATTTGCACCTTGGGAAACATTCATTTCATGCATAATGTAGTTTGCATAATTATTTATTGTATGGATTCATTTATATTGATAAGTTACTAACGTACTAACATGTTTGGTAGTTTAGTTTTGCTTACTGAGAAATTTTATTTCTTACTAGATTTGTTTCATTTTTTTTAGATGACAACAGTGATCAATTTCTTTGATGTCCTGGATTGGTGGTGGTGTAGGAATAAAGATATGAACTAGGCTGGTGTATGAAAAATCTTGCACTTGTTTAATAATGACTTTTGTAACAAGGATTGTGACTACGTATAATATATATCGGTTTAACAACTTTTATAATTTATACGTTTTAGAATTTGTCCTAGGATTCGTTTAGTAAAAATAAAATAGTAATAAAAATTATCTAACGATACTTAAAAATTAAACCCTAATAACAGTATAATATCTAAAATAATTTTAGGTCGTTACAAAATTCAGATGTAAAAATAGTTTTCCCCCATTAAATTATCTATTTTACCCAAAAAAATAATGATCTAATTTTTTATTTCCTAGCTTTCCTTATAGTTCTCTTATTTCTTCCTTGACTGCTCTAGATCATACTATTTTGGTTTTTTAGTGTTCCCCAAGTTTTATTTTTTTGGTTTCTTTTATCCCAATCTTCCTTTAAAATCATGCATATAAATTCTTCTAATATGAATTTATCACAACCCAAACTTGGACCTTTGTTAGTCCCCATGTAAGCAATCAAATAAAAAAAAGGAATTGAGAACATCGAAACACAAGTGTTTGATTCAATTGACTAAATTTGAATCCAATTCATTCTTTTATTTTCCTTGAATCCTTTCAAAACTAAGCAATGAGGAAACTTTAGCCATTTAAAACCATTAAGAACAAACAAAATCCATTGCTAAACAAGAGTCGTCAAGCGGTATCTCTCAAGTGTTTAAACTTGTATTTACACTTGATCATAAAGAAAAATCAAATCCTACCATTTGTTCGCCAAAGTTTTGAAAACTTTCCACCATAAAATAACTTATCTCTCTAAAATATAGTAATAAAATAAAGTCAAAGAGAAATGTTAAAAAGATGATAATTTAAATCTATTTAAAGTTAAACTCCTCACTTAAACGCACCATAATGAATTTTGTCTCATTTTGGATATTAGTATTTTAAGTGTGTTAGTTGTATCAGATAAATTTTTTTTGAATAATTAAATTGTTATAAATAAATATTTTTAATATATATTATATTATGTCTAAAATGCATAACAAATATCTTTGAATATATAAAATTATTTTAAATTTATATTACATAATAAATATCTTTTGAGTAACAAAGGCAGGCAGAGAAACACTGTGTCTATTCCGATTCAACAACAACAACCGGAGAAGTAAACAAATAAATAAATCAGTGTAGAAGGAGGAGTGTAGCAGCCCAGACATCCAGGGTCTTGGGCACCGTGACTACGAGTTCCCCATTCTTCAATTTTCATGTGTATAAAAAATTCTTCTTGTATGTCTATAAACATATAAATCTAACTGTGCTGGGTTTCAATTAATTTCAAAAAATGTATTTTATTTTCAAAATTTAAACACACTTCTAAAATGTATCTTATATATTTTCTTATATTTTTAATTGGATAAATTAAGTTTTTATTCCCTCAAAATTTGCAGATTTTAATTTTTAGTCCTTTAATTTATTTTTGAAAATTTTTAGACCTTCATTAATTTTTTTTCTTATTTTTAGTCCCTCTAATTTTTTTTGTCCATTTTTAATTCCTTATTTATTTTTATTACTCAAATACTTCATGTTTTATCTATTTTTAATCCCTCATTTATTTTATATTTGAGACTAAATAAAAATAAATGAGAAACTAAAAATGAGAAAAAATTTAGAGAGTATAAAAGTGATTAAAAAAATTAATGGACTAAAAGATATCATAAAAAATTCGAGGGACTAAAAATTGGAAGCTAAAAACTCAAGAGATTGAAAACTTAATTAACTCTTTTTAATATCAACTAGATTATTTAAACTAACATTTTATCTTTTTTAATTTATCACTTTTAATATCTTTAGTTCTACCTTTTAAAAAAATATTTTTTGTTCTAACATGAATTTTAATATTTTTTTAAAAATTATCAATAATGTAAAAATAATATATCAAAATATAAATTACTTATGATAAATATAAAATATAAATGATAAGTAAATATATATTTACTAGTTACATATTTTAATTATAATATAACTTATATATTTAAAAATATATTATAAAATAAAAATTTAGCATGTGTGCAGGGGCAAAATTGCTAGTTATATAATTAAAGGAGTTTAGTTTCTAAGTTGTAAATGTGAAAAAAATTATATTATCAATTAATTAAAATTATTATTAGTATGATTTTAAAATATTATAATTATAATAGAAGTTAATAAATTTATTATATGTAACAATTTGTTATTAGATGATAATGTTGAGAGGTTTTCACACTATTAATACAAAAATTAAATAATAGTGTAAAAATTCTTTAAACTATTATTAAGATAGTCTTTTTTCGTCTTATTTTATTTTTGTTATGTTTAAAGTTTTGACATATGCATTAAAGAAATCTATTGAATATCTTAAACGCTTAAATACATTGTTGGTTCTTGTAATGTATCATTTTTTAGATTTAATTTTTATAAAATTGTTTTTTAAATGGTCTTGGTAAAATTTATCTTTTATTAATTTTATTTTGATGCTTGTTATTTTATTTCAGTATTTGTAAGATACTTCGCTTCTTCTTTTTTTTTTCTTGTTGTTCTTGTTATATGTGAATCATTTGTTTTTAGCTTGAATATTTTTTTTTAAATGGACTAACTCAAAATGAACAAAAATGCCTACCAATGCTCTCATTTGATGAATAATTTCTAAAAATATTCTCGTTCAAAATAGTTATTTTTAATTTATTTATATAGAAGATAATTAATTATTATTTTTATTAGTATTTTATAATAAATATTGTAAGTAACTACTTAATGAACATTTAATATATTCTAATAAATGATTTGAATATTTGTATATATAAACTAGTTTTCCTTAAAAATGTTAGTATTAATACTTTTCTATTTTTTAACATACCAAAAAGTACTTTCTTTTTAATAAATATATATTCCTTATCCACTACGTATCTACAATATAAAAATTAAAAATTATTTACTCTCTTTTACAAAAAATATTTTTTAAAATTATAATACCTTTTTAAACTTATCAATTTAAAATTTTGAATTTTTTGAAAGCGAGTCAATTTCATATTTTTTATACCCGCTATTATTAATCACCTTTTTTATATCTGAGTAAGGAATTTTTGTGGTCCAATTGAACCTTTGAGTGTTTTACCTAACATTTTCATTGAGATACCATCATAAAATAATTTAAGCAATTAAAATTTAAAAATATATATAAACTTAACTATTAAACCAAAATTATAAATTTTTAAAATTGAAGGACTAAAATGATAAAAAAATAAGGTGAACAAACTCCAGGGATTATAAATTAAAGGGAGAGAAAAAAATTCAATTTAACGAAAATAATATTAATATTTATGTATCGGAGTTGTTTATAAGCTAAGGTTGTTAATAAAGAACAATTAATTCCTTTTAGAGATGGATTAATGTCATAGTTGTTAAAGATAATTATTGAGTCTAGTTGCATCCAAGTCACATTAGACTGTACTAAACAATTATATTCCTAATGTTTTAATGTTAACAATGTATAAATTTTATGTACTAATCTTTCATGCTTAAGATATAGATCATTTTATCTATATGAGATACAAGCAGAAAAGCATGAATAGAAGGGTTTTGGACAATAGGCAAAGTATCAATCACTTGACAATACTGCTTATGCGCCTAGTCCTGAGAAGATAAGTGTTTTCGCACTTGGCTTGCAATACAAAAGCAATGGAATAGTTACTCGATCCTCAAGAACTGAAAACAATCACAAGAAAGTAATGTCCATATGTTCAGTAAGATTTAAATTGACTTGTCTTGACATTCTTAATTTCTTTTGTTTTATGTTGTTAACATTTCTTTTGATTTATACGATGAAAGTTAGCTCTAAGCACTAGGTGACACTGAAAAAATGTATTTCTCTAAATGTTACAGAAAGCGTTTGTGGTCCCCACTCTCTCTATCTCTGCACAGTAGCGGCCTCTTGTCAAACACCAAAGCTATTTGACAACGACTAGTTAGGATCTTTCAATGGATCAAAGCATTGAAGTCTATATAAAGCCTAAAGATGTTCGAGTTAAGTTTGTCGAATTACAAATAGAATATTATGAGACAAAACAAATAAGTGTTGTAACATTGTCAGTCCATTGAACGAAAGAAACTTGAGCGAATTGAGTGAATCTAAGCTCTGCTTAGTCAACAAGTTTCATTGTATTCGAGCCTATTATGAAAACATTCCTTGAGTGATAAGAATACATTTTTCATCAAACACATATTGTTTGTGAAAGCCAGGAGTGACTTAATGACAAAGAATACTTAAGTCTTAATCTTAGGGGGAGATTAAGTATAGTGTCAGGAGTGGCCTAGAGAATACTCATTGTAGTCGAAAGTGGCATATAGAATATTTGGTTGTAATCAAAGATTTGATTAGTGGAACCCTTCAAGGTTTGAAGGAGAATTAGACATAGCCCAAGAGTTAGGGTGAACCAATATAAAACCTTTGTGTTTTCATTACTGCTTTTATATAACTTGTTCTTTTCTTTAAGTCACTTCTACACTATCTTATCCAAGTTTTGTGAATTGGTTTTCTAAGCAAAGTAATTTTGAATCCCTTGGACGAAATCCTTCGTCCATTGGCATCTATTTGAGAATTTTTTTTAATAATTTTCGAAAGACTAAGTTTTATCTTTCACACAATTCAACCCATCTTCTAGTGTGCTTTAGGTACTTCAATATCATTCATAGTAGTAGCATTTGTTATTGGTGTGAATAAGTACTCAAAAAAGAAAATACTCTTTGGTAAACTCTTTGATCGATGATCACTCTAGTCTTCATTTTTTCTATTGATTATCTAGTCTTAAATAACTTTCAATTGAAAATTTATTTACTATCTACATGTTTACAAACTTTAGGCAAATCTAATGGTTCTCAAGTGTAATTATTCATGCGTAAAAATGAAGACTATTTTAAAATAAATCTATTTAAATGATTGGAATATGAATTAGAAAATAAAATATATGAAGGAATGTGTTTAACAGAATGTGTGAAAGTGCTCCTAATAGTTTATCTATTATTTTATATCCTTAATTATTATTTAAATAAATAATCATAATTATTTTATATTTAATTATATATAAAAAGATTGTGTGTGTGTGTGTGTTTTATTTTATATTTAATTAGTTATATAAAAATATTTTGTTAGTATAATATGCATATAATTTTTATTTATCAAAATACATATTAGAACTTTAGTCACATTATTTAATATAGAATGAATATAACAAAGAAATTAACATTTTTAATTCATAAATCTTGCATTTTTTTTCTTAAAAAAACTTGGTGAATGATGTTGCTTTAACTTTTGCTTCAATTTCTATTGATCTTTTGTGCCTAGATATGTCTATGATATTAAAATTAAGCGAACCTAAAAGTAATAAAAACCAAGATAAAACAAACAAAAAAGAGAACTAATTAAAACTATGAATCCATGATTGATTGACCATGAATCCATGAGTAATGTAATGTAGTCTCATCACTCACATAAAACTATAGAATATTTTGATACCGAAACTAAAAAAAATAAATACAGAGTGCTTTTATTCCTTTGTATTTTCATTGTATTTGATTATTAAATACATATTTGAAATTAAAAAAATGTAACCAACAAGTTGAATTGAACTAAAATATTTAAATGACAATATATATATATATATAATTATCAACGATAAAACAAAATATTTAAATTTGAAACAATACAACAAAATTTTTAAAATACAAAGAATATGACATAAATTTAACGTTATTGGCTTGAGCCTACAAGGTGGGGGCAATTTTTTTTTTTTTGAATGGCCTGGGATGCAACATATGGAACATCACTTTGGTTGACTCGATTTTTGGATATCCATTTTAGTGTGGATACGAGAGAAGATAGGATAACCCTTAGAACTTCTTTTCTTGTCTGAGTCGGGGCAGTTCATTAACTCATGACACGATGACCAATACGCTTCGTTATGCAATTCTCCAAACAATCATTTGTATATGTTGGAGATACTTTTCAACTTATACACATGATATATGTAATTCTTGTACTCATGATGAGTGGACTTACAAGCACCAACAACATGAGAACTAGGTATGTGCAAATTTTGAAATTTGTCATAGTCACATCACTTTTCATCCAGTTTGTGTAATGACCCGCCTCGTCGCTACTATATCATTAACTCTTATCGTACAAAATTTAACTTTTTATTAAAATTTCATTAATTTGATTATGAAAATGATGGTAAATTTTTTACGATAATACAATTGTTATACACATATAACCATTACATAATTAAACACATATGTACATATATATTAAATCCGTATATGCCATCCACATGGTAGAACTTCCTTTAGTTTTACATGTATATAAACCTAAAATTACATATTTAACCAAAAGCCAAAGAACTAACTAAAAAAGAGTTGATTAACAAAACACAACTCTTTCTCCAAAAAGAAATCTGACGTCATCACGTTGGCTTGGCGGCTTCAACCAAAACGAATCCTCCTCCAGAGTCACCTATGGTTGCTTATCTACTCAAACAAACAAAGGTTCGTGATCATCACAGGTACCAACCACATGGTACAACAAAAACAAAGGTGAATTTATTATATAAAATCAACAAGCATCAGATAACATCAGTTAGGAAAATCACCATAATTTTTACCACAAACCCATCATTCAATTACATATTCAACAAAAATAATCATCTAATGCATTCCACAACTCAAACAATCATATTCAAAATGATGTATGCATCTGACTCATCACTCAGCATGCAATATGGTACCATCCTCATGGAAATAGCCTCTCTTGGGAAAATGATGCAATAGCTCGTCGATGTCACCCTGTCGTGCATTGGTCGCTCCCCCCCATAGTGATTAGCCTTGAGTCTCAAGGGAGTTCCAAACAGAGTGATCCCCCTAGTACCCTATACTTACTGCCACCATTCTATTTCCATCCATGAAATATGAAGTATGAATACCATCAATGCAATGACCATGGATAGATAGGGACCAAAATTTTAACAATCTCTTTCTCTCTTAGGATGCTTAAAATTCGTAAACCCTCCCTCATAAGGTTATCCAGTCATGCACCTCCCATGTACATACACAATATCACCGATACATTGACCATTGATAGATAGAGACCAGAATTTTAAACAATCTCATTCTCCCTTAGGATGCTAAAAATTCGTAAACCCACCATCGCAAGGTTATCCAACCGGTCAATGTACTTCACGTGGACATACACAATATACAACCATAGACATCATCAATGCACTGATTATGGATAACTAGAGACTGAAATTTTAAACAATCCAATTCTCTCTTAGAATGCTTAAAATTCATAAACTCACCCTCACAAGGTTATCAAATCAGGCATCCCATGGTATTCATGTATATCTACATCACACATTTCAATATCATCATCATACATATTAAACTCATCTCATTTCAACATCAACAACCAATTCATCATCCATTCATCCTCTCATTCTAAATTAAAGTGGAGGACTACCATATAGAAAACACACTCTTATGCCCATTTAAAAATTTAATAAAGAATTACATTGTAGAACGCATTATAAAATTTTGGGCAAAGTCTCCTCTGTAATTAAGACTTTTTCCAAAAATCCAATCATTACAACAACAATATCATTCATAGTTTTATCCATCAACAAGCCAATTCATCGCATTCCATTAGTTAAAAACACAGTTTTTCTTGAAAATGAGCACACACATGAACAAACACACATAAATCATAAATACATCGCATCCCATTAGTAAAAAAAGTAGTTTTTCTTGAAAATCAGCACAGAGCAGGGATAAACAAATATCCTCATAGTTGGACTCGTTGGTCCCCAACTATGGTGCCAAAATTATAACAAAATAATAAACTCCCCTTACCTAAATAGGAGTTCTCCCTGTTACAGCTTAGCGGTGTTGTTTCATGATACTTCAAATGTGCGTGCTTGTTCGAACGCAAAACTCTATATACCAAATTGAGGATAATTTAGTGTATATTTCATAGGCAAGGTCAAAATTAACATTTGGGGTCAAATACCCACTCAAATCGAAAAAATGGATAAACAGTGTTTTGAGAGTTCACTTCAAAAGACATCATTTTGAAATTTCGATTACATCAATGTGACCGGGGTTCAACAAGGATCACAGAAATGACATCAATTTCATAAAAAAAGACTTTTACAACATCTCATTTTTAAAGGGTTTTCAAAGGATGTGTAAAACTCCCAATAACAGTACTCAAAATCCAAGAGACACTGAGAGAAGCTGAAACTAGCTAGAAGAAGACAAAAGAAACTAAGATTACCTCAAGGAAACCAAGAAAGAAGGATTGGAAGCTCCGTTCTCTACTGAAACTTCGATTTGAGTTTTGAAGATTCCGCTTTGATTAAAGTGTTCCTCTCTGTGGGGTGGTCCGATGCCAAGCGGCGGTGCCTCATGGTGGTCACCAGTGGTCGTGGCTGGTGGAGGAGGAGGGGGAGGGGGTTGGGTGGCTGTTTTGGGGGAGAGAAAGCCATTTTTTTGGAGTTTGGATGCTGCTGAACGTTTTTAAAACCGACTTGACTCGCCCAGGCGAGCCAAAAAGCCTTCCAAAATTCGCCTGGGCGAATTGACCCAATTTTAAAATTTCTGGTTCAGTGAAAAATTAATTTCTCACGCTAAAGATTTTAATTTGACAATCCCAACGGTTAACCTCTGCCTATGTGGGTTAGGAATCTACGTTTAAAAGATGAAGACGATCCAACTATCTAGAATAGTGATTTTACTAAAACAGGTTTCGGGTCAAACTCGAAATCACTCAATTTTAACGCGGCTCAAACAAACTTCACATAACTTGACATCTACACCAAGAAATTGCACATGAATAATTCACATACCATTTCAAATGATCTAAACTAATCAAATAACACAAGAAATACAACAAACATCTATTTTCAGTTATCGAAATTTCAGGATGTTATAGTTTGACTGTGAAATTTCCAACTGGTCGAACCTCTCTTGGGTTTATTGTTTCCTAGATCGAGAATCGTGTGTCGCATTGGTCAAACTCAAGAACAATGTGAGCCTTTGCCTTTCTTTGTGCGTCTTCGATGACCTTGTTTAGTACTTGCGTATAAGCTTTGCCAGATGTAAACATTGTTGTGACTTCTCTCCCTCTTAATCGACTCAACAAGATTGGTGGTCATGTGCCCCCATCGCCAATCACCATCCCATGCAAGAGTTCATTTTTTCTTGCGGAATTTTGTTGCGCTAGTTAATTACTTGATGACCATCTGATTCTTCTCCCAGAATGTTATAACAGTGATTGAACGTAGGCTCTATCCTTGCATATGTTGAATAGTTATAAACATATAATTTCAATATTGTGAATAATATAAAATGAAGTGATATTTAATATGAAGAAAGAAGTTTGGCACTCGCCCATATTGATAATTATTTTTTTTTTGATGATTTTGTTCTAGTAACTCTTCATGTAACTATGTGCAATGTGACAGATGCAGATTACATGCACAGAATTCTGTGTCATGCACCCACTATCATGTCTTGAGGGCCAACTTTTTATTGACTTTGTCTGTCTGAAATCAAAATAGACCATGTTATGGGGTGACATGCCTTTTTAAATTTTGGAGGAAGAAGAGTCATGCTTCCGCTGTTTCACTCTCGACAATGACAAAGGCTATTGGAATGATTTTATGTTGTTCATTTTGTGCAACTACCATAAGGAGGGTCCCCTTATACTTACCGTACAACCATGTTCCATCAACCTAAATCATGGGCTTGCCAATATTGTAACCCATCGATACACGTTCTAAAACTCTAAAAAAGATGATAGAATTTCATGAAACTCTCTACTATTTGACCTCCATATGGTGGCATTGGCAATGTTTCCTTCTCCACGGTCATACCAGGAAAAAATTGTTGCATAGCTTGCAACAATCTCGGTAAATCATGAAACGATCTTTCCCAATTTTTGTAGATGTTTTCAATGACCTTTTGCTTTGTCAACTATGTTTTTCGGTAAGTTGTAATGTATCTTTCAGTACATTTGATGTGTGATATCAAGGCTGACAGTAAAGTTGATGGATCATTTTCAATCAATTCGTGGATGCTTATGCTGATGAGCAGATACAACAACTTTGCATGATTTTGTGAGATTGATGAATTTGAACATGTATGGGATTCACAAACCTTTCTTATTTCCCATTGCTTACTTGCAAGGATGTATGATGTCTTGCACCTCCAAGCACAACTATTGTCATCACAAATGACAATTAGCTTTGTTGGGTTCGATAGTTGTATCTTATAGTTAGCTCATTTGCTCACATGATACGGCTGCAAAACATGTTGTACTTCTTGTTTTGTTAGAAAACACGTCCCTTAAAAGAGTCCTCACCGAATATTGGACTTCTTCGCAATCCAAGCTATGGCCATATTCAAAATATTTAAAATTAGATTCTTCAAAATTATGCATGTGTGGTGGTATGTAGTGTACAGTTGTTATTGGTGAAACAAGTTCATCTTCTTCCTCATCATCTTCCTGAGGTTGATTGCGTAAGGTTGATCCTCAGTAGCATCAAATGTTTGTGAGCCTAACAAGTTGGTGGAAAATGATGCAGAAAGAAGTTAAGTAAAAGAAAATGTGTTTGGCTCAAATAAATTTTGTTGTTGTTGGGTTAGAGTAAAAGTGTCTTGGGTTACATCGAATGTATGTGAATAATGAGACTGGGGATAATGTTGAGGTGCATGAGATATTGGTTGAGGTTTTGGGATGGGAAGTGTATGTAGCTGGATGTTTGTATGCAATTCAATGCATGAAAGAATCTCTTGGGGATCAATGATAATGTAAGAAAACAGAATGACAATTTAATTCAATAAAATAAAAAATTGAAAACATAACTCTTAGGGTTCAATGTATCCAAAATCAGGGGAATATTAGATCACTTTGATTCATCAAAATCAGTTTGCAATTGTCCCTTTATATTATATCATAAGAATCATACAATGCATAGAATTTGTTTGAAAATAAAATGACAAACAAATTGGATTATGTTTTATATGAAAAAAAATACTTGGTTAAACATGTCATAGAAGAATATGTTTATGGGAGTTCTTATGCAAGTGATTTCTTCCAATTCCAAATCAAAGATTTCATTTTGAAAATTCATTCCTCATTGTACTTCAAGAGTAACCAAAATCCATTTTGTAGAACTTCAAAATGGTGTTTGTCCCATATTCAAAATAACCATTACTCTTATGTTTGGTCAAATATATTTCAAATTGATTCCTTCTGGATCCGTGAGCCAAGCAATTTTAAGAAGATCATTTATGAACCTTTGATAAAAATGTTTTGGCATCTGAGTAATATCCTATGAGAAAAAACATAAACAAATTACACTAATATGGTAGCAAAAATTATGTTGAGAAAGATATTGAATGAATGAAAATAACGGAAATATTGGTAACTACACTGATATGGTTGATTAGTAAATAAAAATAATCAAATTTCAAAGATTGAGTAGAGGAGGAATCAATATTGGTAACCATAGGCCTTTGTACATGGTTACCATTTTAGGTAATCTAATCTTAATAATTGTTCTGATGATGATTACACGAATAATCTTGATTATAATGTGCTTACAACTTGTCATAGGTTGAATTGCCTAAAGTAGTCGGCCATGACTGAATGTGTCTAGTTATTTAGCCATTCAAATACCCAAAATCATATTTTAGTGCTTTGCTTAATGGTGTGAGTATTTATGTGTCTCAAATCAACTCTTCTAAGAAGGTATTCAGTTAGTCGAATACCCTCTTGATATACCAAAAATGATTTCCACTTACATTAAATTCTTTTATATTAATGACCTTGTACTTAAATATAAGAAAAAAATTCATTGATTGTGGACCAAAATATAGACAAGTTTTAACTACTTTTCCTATTTTAATAATATTATTTCTAAAATATCTTTTAATTTATTGACATTTTATTTCTAATGTTTTTTTTTTATTCTTGATACCACGTTGACATGTTCTAGTGAATAATATCTATAAAAAAGAAAAAGTATATTTTTTAACTATGAATAATAAAGTTAAATGATATTTATTTTTATTTAATTCCTAAAAAATTAATTAATTATACTTATATTTAAATTGGCTAACACTTATCACTAGGGTCGGTATAATGGGAAGGTGTAATGGCAAGGGGTTTGGAGTATTATGTATGAGGTGAAATCCTAAATTTAAATTTCAGTGCTACTGTTATATATATATATATATATATATATATATATATATATATATATATATATATAATTGACTGACACTTCAAACCAAAAACAAATGGCTGAGGATAAAAATTTCAAACATCATTATTCCATCCAACATTTTTTCAAGTACTTCAAGACTCAAAGTTCAACACTTCAACTTATAAAATCGAAGTGTTGTGACACTGAGCAGCCTTATCTCCTAGCTACTCTGCCTCCTGCTCGTGGGCACATCATCAAAAGGACTAAAAAAACTCCAAAGTACTTCTTTTGTAAACACTGTTCCAAGTTCCAAATTCTCCACCTCTCATAATGGTTTTAAATTCAATTTTTATTGCTTCTTCTCTGCATTCACTATCACCTTGCACCCTCTTCAGTTCCCACAAGCTTTGTTGTTCTTCGTTCAAAACCATTTCAAAGCAAAGCCACGCATTTCTCCATAGAAACCCGTATCTCCAGCGCCACTTGAGTTTGGGTTTCAAAAGGGTTCTTCCTTCAGTTTGCTTCTCTAACACTGGAGACAAATCTGACTCCAAGGCAATTTCTCAGCTTTTCTTATGTTATATATTAATTTAGTTTTGTTTCCTGCACAATTACCCCGGAATTTCATTTTATAAACTATGGTGGGAATTGATGTTTGATGAAATGTTTATAACTTTCTATGCAACTTGTGAGTTGTGACAGGTTAAAAAATGAAAAAGAAAATGTATTTTTAAAGTAGGTATCTGGAGATTAGGCTTTTGGTTAATTCAATAACCAAATTTACTATGATAGTATGGTTCCCTTTGCATGAGTGAATTTGAGTGTTTTTCAGTGGCACCTATGAGTTAGAGGTCTTTATGTTGTTTGTTTTTGTTTACAATAATATATGATAATGTGCCACTGATGTGATGTCTTTGGGGTCTTTATGTTTCACTTAGCAAATAACTGTTGAAAGAATTTAATTTCATACACTGTCTATAAAGATTTTTATACTGTGAATCAATTAGAAATCACCCTAAATATGACTTTTAATGTAATTATTACATTTTAGTGAGTAATCTTACCATCTTACAATACATGACAATTTACTATTAAATGACAATGTAAACAACTTTTATAACATCAGTACATTCTAATCAAATTCTATATAAATAATATTGTATAAATTACTTGTATTGTTCTTTTTTTCTTTTTCAGGAATCGGGATGGCCTCTTCTCAGGCGATGGGAGGTGCCTTGGGAATGGCAAACAGTTTCATTGACCTCTCTTGCCTGTGGATTGGGGTGTGTTTTGAATGGCTGATATGATTTCATATCAGACTTGAAATAATGCAAATCTATCGAGGAGGATGTCATCTAGAGACTTCTTACCTATACTGTCAAATGGTTTACACGCTATAATTGATTTCTATGTTGGGCCATTAATTTATTCCCTGGCAGTTTTGTGTTGGCAGGTTTGACTGAAGCAATTGCCTTACCATATCTAGGGATCAAACCTGATGTGCTAAGTTTAGATGACAAGGCAGAGATACTTTTACTCGATCAGAGGTACACAATTAATTTGGACTCTTACCTTTGTAATTCTGGAAGTTGGTTCGTAAACTGTGAAACAGCTTCCACTTTTTGGTTCTGATTTGTTCTTTACGAGTCATTCTCTTGTGAATATGTGAAGCCACAATTTATATAGCAATATCACATGATGTTCATGACAGTGACTGATATGCAATAAGTTTTTAGGCAGTCATTTACTATCTTATTCTTACTCTATAACATTTACTTTTGTTGAATTTTAGAAGGGGGATTTTAGAGAGGGAGGAGAGGGAGGTTCTGCATATCATCCACATATATAGGCTCTTGATAGACTTAATGGAGACTATTTCCTAGGATAATATTAATAGACTGCAACTCCCTAGACTTTAATACTCAAACACTAAATGCTTTTATCATGTGATATATGAACATACTATTTCCTACGTGCATTAACTATTATTATTTCCAACAGCTTTAAACTTCAGATATCTGTCTTGTTAACTAGTTGCCTTATGTTGGGAAGTATGGAGGCAACTAGATCCATCTATAAACAATAGAAGTATGAAACACCTTTGACCTTTCTACTGTCTGTACCTAAAATTATTCCAATTTTCTTTCCGGTATTTAAGACAAAGTACATAAAGTTTTGGATTACTTTCTTATTTTCTCCTATTATTGTCTTGGCAGCATCACTACTGCTGTTGTACTTGGAATCATATATAGCGTTGCCAACACTTTCCAACCACTTCCTGAAGACTTCTTCAAATATGGTATTATACTTTAAGAAACTTTCAATTATATCTAGGATACACGCAAAAGGTTACTAATGTGAGCAATATTTGCGTGAGGCTGTGAGTATAGTGCCTACTGTCTATAGGCACGACCAATCTAGAGCTGAAAATAATATTAAGATAACTTCAGCATGGATTTCAATACAGACTTTATTATTATTTTAATACATCTAGAGCTGTTGATTGATTGCGCTTATAGACGCTGCTCATGCAAGAGTTATTATTCAATGTTTATATTAACAACTGGCATCATGACTTAAGACTTATGAAAGTATTAATAACTTAATTAAGTTCACTGCTACCAATACAAACCAGTTTGTGGCTTGATAAACATACTGTATCTCTGTCTTGTTGTTGCATCATGTTGGTTTAAAAATCTCATTTAATTCAGATGTTTAGTTTGCAATTGGCTTATATTTTGAAGAATTAAAAAATGTTCACACTGATGCCTTTTTTCCATTCAATGGTAAAAACATTGTTACAGATTTGAGGGAACCTTTCAATCTTCAAAAGGGTTGGCTTTTGTGGGCTGGAGTTGGACTTGCTGGTGCCATACTTGCCATTTCATTGACTGGAGTTGCTGTGTCTTTCTTTAGTGGAGAAGCCCCACAAAGAGAGGTTCATGTTCTATTTTTGATATTTTACAGGCAAATGCAGATGTAATTCTTAGTTTCTATATGTTAAACTATTTTCTTTGTAGTATGGGAGGAGGCAATTTAGGGTCACTGATTTTCAAATAGCATTATTATTGAACCACTGATCTTAGAATTACATCACAGCTGTTTATAGTATGTTTCCAACTAGCCATCATGGTATTGATCATCCTAGCTAACTAGAGGCAGATCAAATTAGCTTTATCTAATGGTGAGTATGAATCAACTATCCTTGTGTACCTTAGCAGCACAAATCTGTCTTGATAAGAGTAATTACTTTGTTCTGTTAAAGACTGGCTTATATAACAGGGTTTAGTTTTTACGGATTTATAATATTGTGGATATCTCTTATATGCTTCTATAAACTAATTTTCAGACTGATGCTCTTGTTCGCTTGCTTCCGTTAATTGGATCTTCAAATCTCAGGTAATTTAAGATATTCTGTTCCCATATTTTAAATTGCAGTTGTGACTTTAGTTATTCTTTGATTACCGAAATTGCAGTAATATATGGCTTATGCAGCCAAATTGCAGTTGCAGGGGTATCTAAAACCACAACATTGTGTTGACAATTGCTGTTGTGGACTGAAATTTTAAATTGTAGCCCTTCTATCAATGGAATTTTTTTTCTTCAAAAGTTTCCATCTAGGTTCTGTATCCCAGATTCTCAAGTAAGTGATTGATTGCGTTTATTTTCCTTGTAGCACTGCCTGCTTGGTGGGCATCACAGGTGTTCTTGCTCCACTCCTTGAGGAGACTGTATTTCGAGGATTTTTTATGACTTCCCTCACTAAGTGGTATAGTTTGCCTCATGTTTTTTCCTTTCCATTTATTTCCATGACATTTATTGATCAATTTTTTTTTTTCCTTTTAGCATTCATTATTTCCATATATCATAATTAATATATTGTTAAAGAAACTGCCGCTTGCCTTGAAAGTAAGACTTTTTCTATTTTTCTTTTTGAATTAGATATTCATTGAATAGATAATTGAACAGAGAAGGTTTCAACAAGTGCAGCTTCAGCTATGCTGTGGTTAGCTTATCCTTGAACGAAGGAGAAGTTGATTAGGATGCATAGTGAAGTTTGCACTGTGGTAGGTAGTTGTTATTTTTCCTTCCAGTTAAGTTTCTGTCCAGATTGGTGTCTTAGGACTCATAATTTAGGTGGGGTAGTTCTTCAATCAATTTGGTGAGCTTTAATATATGAAAATTTACCTTTAAGAGATTTTGTATAGCATATACAGTGGGAACTGGGGATGGTTGGTCTTAGATATTTTTAAGGTCCAACTTACCAACTTGGAGTCATAAAACTCCAACTAATGCACTAGCAGCACTACTTCTTTATACACAAACTTGAGCTTTTCAAAATACTGTCTATACTTTATATAAAAGCGTACGGAGGTTTCTTAAATGAGACTGCTATATTGTATGTTATTGTAGTAAAATTATGTGAAGAATTGTCTGATTTATGTCCAGACTCTAGATATAGACTGTGCAAGAGCCAAGAGGGATAATTGGAAAGAGAGAAGAGAAATAGCGATGTCATGTGAGAAGAAAGATTTTGAAACTGACTGATAGTTTCATCATTTCACTGCCTACTAAAATTTGATTCAGTTTTA
This sequence comes from Glycine tomentella, assembly GCA_007407185.1. Classification (NCBI taxonomy): domain Eukaryota; kingdom Viridiplantae; phylum Streptophyta; class Magnoliopsida; order Fabales; family Fabaceae; genus Glycine; species Glycine tomentella. The sequence goes on from PYAF01005901.1 coordinate 586,220, forward strand.
CTCTCTGGATCTTCTTAGTTCTTGCCTAGGTGGCCTGAAAAAGTCAAAGCCCTGTTAATATATATATATATATATATATATATATATATATAAAAGATAACTAAACCCAATATAATCAAATCCCCAAAAAAACCATATAGTTATAGATTTTAATATATGTTTGAAACATGCTTTATATTCTTCATTGCCATCATTGGATCTTCAATTGTGGAAAATTTATTGTGGTGTGTATTTTACTATTTAGTGATTAGTGATCTTGAGGAAAAATGATTACTCATGGATTCTGAACAGTTCTAAGAACAGTATTATGATAAGGTCATATTTTGGTTTTTATTTTATTTTTAATGTGTAAACTAGTAGTGTGTTGGTCTGAGTTATTTGGACTAGCAATGTTAGGCTAGATCAAAACTTGAACTTCTTATTCATTGTAAAAATTAATCTATATCAGTGAATATATTTGTGTACAAAATTTGTAGATTTAGCTTACTGAGATGCATCATGGATGCCTAAACTTGTTTGTTTAAGTATGTTTTGTGAATTGATTGTTACTTACTGGTACAACATTTCTCATTCATCACTCTCACTGTAGGGTTCCTACGCCAGTTGCTGTTGTCATTAGTGCTGCTGTGTTTGCCCTTGCACATCTCACTCCTGGAGAATTTCCCCAGTTGTTTGTTCTAGGTATCGTGTAAATACATGATAACATGTTTTAGAATTAAGTTTTCTAATGCTCCCTCGGTCTTTAATTATAAGATCCTTTCAACTAATTCACACCCCTTAAGAAAAGTAGTTAATTTAGTTAATCACATTAAATCGGCCAATTATTTGTACCATAATTCCAAGATTATCCTCTTCTTATCTCTCTATTTACTTAATTGTTTCTCATTAATGTTTGGAGAGAGAATAATTAATTAAAGGCATGTAAGAAAAAAATTGATGTATCTAGAAATTAGAAAAGGATCTCATAAAAATGGACAAACAAATTTCTGAAAAGGATTTATAATTAGGGATGTGGAGGAAGTTTAATGTTTGGGTAGACACTGAAAATACAATGATTTAATTTGAACAAGGGGAAATAAAAAAAAGAAAATAGGTCTGTTTGACTTAAGAAAATGTTTCTGTGTTCAGTTCTATTTTCACAAATAATTACAAAAATGTCATTGTTTTGTTTTTTTATTTACATATTTTCTGTTGTTATCATTATTTCCTACACAAATATTTGAATATAGAAAATAAATTGAAAACAATGATACTTTTGTAATTATTTGTAGAAATAGAAAAATCTACTTGCTCTTGAAAGATGCAATTGTTCCTCCATCCACTGAAGAAAATAACAGAAATTTGTGACACGTGTAGGGACTGCTTTGGGGTTTTCATATGCTCAAACTCACAATCTTCTCACTCCCATCACTATCCATTCTTTTTGGAATTCAGGAGTTATATTACTTCTTACTTTTCTGCAGGTATTAACCATAACACTATGTATGTGTTTGCTTAGTATGGTTTACTGGTACAGTGGTACCCATATGCAGATCCTGTTAGTTTTTACAATCAACTTTTTTCCAGTACTAAGAATGCTTCTTCCTTTGTTTGTATATATAGCTTCAAGGGTACGATATCAGAGAATTGTTGCAGGCAACTTGATGGAAAATTTTATCCTTTGCATGGATGTGGAGCATCATGTACAGTATATAATACAAATCCATTTCATTGTTTATCTGTGCTCCTTTCCCTGTTGTAAGACATAATCAGATTGTTGTTTGGAACAGTGAAGTAGGTAATAATAATTTACCACGACAGGTAAATATGCTATGCACCTTAAAATTTTCTGCAGGCCCTGGTTGACAAGAACTAGGGCTTCATTTGTATATCCAATGTTGAACGGAGTAGAGGAGAACAAAACGGAATAGAATAAAAGTTAAATTAGTTTATTGGTTCGCTAATTTATTTTTTATGTTTGATTTGGTTATCCATTTTTTTTTAGGTTTAATTTGGTCCCTTAATTTTTAAAATTGATTTGATTTAGTCTTCTAATTTCTTTTAGATTCAATTTGATCTTCTAATTTTTAAAATCTTTTCAATTTAGTCTCGTCATCTAAATTTGGTTATATTGTTTAAATGTGTGTTTTTTGACGGTTTAAATCGTCAAAAGTGGTTTTTAAGTAGATACAAAATACGGTTTCTTAGCATCATTGGTCCATTTTAGACAACAAGATAAAGTTGAATCAATTTTAAAAATTAAATGATCAAATTGAACCTAAAAAATAAATTAGAGGACCAATAAATTAATTTAACCTAGAATAAATGCGTTATTTTTCGAACAAAATATGTTTTTAGTTCATGTATTTTCAGTAAAACTTGGTTTTAGTCCTAAAACTTCAACTTTGATCAATTTGGTCCTCGAATTGTATAAAAAAAACAATGATTTTCATCACTCCTCAAAGTCAAAATGATATGTGATGATGGATGAAAATCATTGTTTTCCTCAAGTCTATGAACCAAATTATCAAAGTTAAAGTACAATGACTAATACTAAATTGTAGTGAAAGAATATAACTAAAAACATATTTTACCATTTCCCCCCATCTATCAATTCTGTTATACTAAATCCACATTCAATGGTAATCTAACACTGATATTGTTTTGACGTTTGTACATTAGATAATGGAAAAATCTGAGGCCAATCAAATGGGTTTCCAAAGACACTCTAAAACAATCTATTATTGGGAATTTGGGATGCTTATGGAGTAGAATAAAATTTGTTTTATTATTTGGAAAAGAAACAAAAATGAGTTTTTGGGCACGTTTATATAAACATCTCTATAAGCATTTATAAGAGGAAAATTAGAAAAAAAAAATAAACTTTTGCATAAACTAAACTAACTTATGGATAATTTAAAAACCAGATTTTAGAAAAGTAAATGTGAGAGAACTTTTGTAAATAAGAAATGCCAAGAACACTTCCTCAACCTAAAAATAGGAAGGGGTGTATAAATAAAAAAAGAGGAGTATAAATAGCAATTTCCAAAAAAAACATTAGTAGCCCAAATTAATCAAAGAATCTAATGCATCTCAAAAGCATTGAAGCCTAAATCAGTAGGCACCAGACAATTGTCAATTATCAATAATGACACCGCACTTGCAAGGAAGCTCCACGATGACAAAACCTTTGAAGAATGATAGACAAAACCCTAATTGAAAATTGAAGCCTCGTGTAGACCCTAAACTTGGAAGGACCAATGAGGACGACATCACCAGTAAGGATGTTTTGGGTTGACAACAACGAAGAGGCTCATTGAAATCATGGCTTCGAATTTGTAATTTGTCTAGAAGCACAACGAGAACCAAAAAGATTGTTGATCTTTGCGTTTGTTTCTCACGACACCTTCTCTAAACTCTCCCCCAAATCAAAAATAATTATGCAAATGCTAGGACTAGCTTTGGAGGACTTTGACAATTTCATGTTTAGCGTCACTTTTAGTGGCGATTGCGATTGTTGTGGCAATGATGACAACATGACGATACTTGGCAACGATTCTTCAAACTCCTTCCTTTTTAACAACATTTGTGATATTGAAATCATATGTGTAAAACTAGAAATTGAAAACTCTAACGTCCCAAGCAGATTAGAATCGTATGGAAACAAACTTAGATGATGGTGGAAACTCCAACATCCAATAGCATGTGATTTTGCTAATCTTGATGGTGAAGTCATTCGTTTCTAGTATGATTTGAACTGTAAGATCCAAAGGCATCTTATTAAGATTGAAATTGTTGAAACCAATATCTTAGTTGCCATTCTTCGTGGTTGCAAAACTTACTTCTTTGTGCCGCTGTGATAGTCTTCCTTAGAATCATCTTTGGCAAAAACATAATCACTCTCTATGAGAGAACTCTGATACCATCTCAGAATTTTGATTAGAGATGCAAGTGACTCCAAGTTGATGTGGTTGATAAACAAGCTTTTAGCCTTGTTTATACATGAGTTTTCTATGCATAATCATGCATTTTTGGTATATTTTATTGACAAAATTCATGTTTGAGTGCTAGTTTGTGCAACACAAGTACTTAGTAACTAAAGAGTGGAAAAAGAGTCAAAAATTACATGTTCTGGCTTAAATGAGTCTCTAACACCCTGACCACGACCACTGTTAATGGACCATGGCCGTGGTCATCACCACTGCTACACTGGCCTGACCACGACCCAACGAAGCTTTTGAGGATGGTCATATTCCTTTCAGAATGACCTATAGTGGATTTTTACAAGCTTTTCACCATGATCGTGGCCTGCCTGTGCTAACAGTCACTTAAGTTTGGCCTTATAAATAATGAGTTTTAAAGAGAAACCCCCACCTCAATCTTTTCCTTTGAGCATGTTTTTGGAGTTTTTGAAGGGAGAAGGGTACCGTGATAACATCTTTGGCTATGAAGGAGTGTGGAGATCACAACATGGGTCGTTTCTTATAAAATTTCTTCCTCTTTTTGTTGTTTTCATGATTTCTCTTAGGATTTCTAGCTTTATCATGACCATGAGTAGCTAGTTCCTATTGGTCTAGGATTGTGATGTAGCCATTCCCATATACTCTATTTTGATTTTAATAAATGCCTCAATGTTATTTAGTTAATTAAATATCTTCTTTGTTCTTTACTATTAATTTGGGACTGATCATTCTAAAACCTAATTAATTGCATACCAGAGATCATTTGTGTGTGACTAGTTGACCTAGGAAGATATTTTATTACACTAACTTGCATGATTAAACCGGTTGGGTAATTTCCAGTAGATTAATTAGTTAATGACTAAATGACTTATTTGGTCCCTTATCTTTTTTTTTTGGTTCAATTTGGTCTTTTATCTTTTAAAAAATTCAATTTGATCATTTATCTTATTTTTTAGTTCAGTTTAGTCCTTTATTTTTATTTAAAGTTTATTTTCGTCACTTATCTTACTTTTGTTTGTTCAATTTAGTCCTTTTATCCATTTAAGATTGACGTCCGTTAATCATTTAATGATGAACTTTTTTTTATTAAAAATAAGGTGGATGAGATAGGAGGAAACTGAACCAAAAAAACTTATTTTTAAATGATTAATGAGATCATTCTTCAATGAAGGATTAAATTGAAAAAAAATAAGATAAATTATCAAACTAAAAAAAAAAGATAAATGACTAAATAAACTTTTTAAAAAGATAAATGACTTAAGTGAAAAAAATAAGATAATTGATCAAATTGAACCAAAAAAATAAGATAAAGGACCAAATAGACTATATAGCCATTAGTTAATTGATCATCCTTATGATTTAAGAACTTTATCCCTTAACTTAAATTAATATCTCTATGATTAATTGAGTATTGATTTAAGACAAAAAATATCATTAGACCTAGATCACAGGCTGATAACTAAATTAGGGGAATACTGAAAATTGATGTAATTGGGAATTCATTAGAATTAAATTAGGGAAAAAAAGTATGCGTGAATTCCCAATCCTGGATTTTTCAGAATAACTTTTTCTCACAAATTCTTCTACTTTAATTATTCTTTTTGTTTAAAGAGTAATTGATCACAAACCTTTTTTCAGTTGATAAAATTTTAAATTGTCTAATTGTTTACATGAGATATCTAAAGTTAGGTCCATTATCATTATTGTGTAAGGTAACTTATCCTTATACGAATACTATTTTTACGTTCCATTGATCTCGAAAGACGAGTTCCATGGAAATAAGACATTATATTGATTTAATGTAAAAAAAAAGAATGACATTAGATAAGTGCTCTTCATATAGAACTTAAACCCTTTTCACTGATTATAAAAGTTATTAATTTTAACATACATACTAACTAATGATTAAATAACAATTTAAAATCCTTTTCTCTGTTGCTACATAGTAGTATACTATTTACTCTTATTTAAATTTACTGATATGTTTTGCCATTAAAAGGTTGGTGTCAATTTTTTCTGTGCAAATATATTTATGTACCTAGATGTCAGATAACAAGGTTTGTCTCTTAAACTCGATTGGTTGAGGTGGGGCAAATAAAACACTAACAAAATGGAATTCGAAAGTTGATAAGTTGGGAGGCTCTACTTTTCGGCGAAGGCGAAGTCGTACGTGAAGATCAGTTTCGGTGTAGTTTGAACTTATTTATTTACTAATAATTTACTACTAGACTTAATTACTTTATTATTGTGATTTATTCTCTTTTTTTTTATTATGAGTTAGAAATGTTAAATTATTATGTTATTTATAAGTATTTTAATCTGTCAAGTAAACTCTCAAATTTGAATGTGGCCCAAAGGGTTTAGGTGTAAATTCATAATTATAATGACAAAATAATTAATTTTCGTTTTATCTAATTTTTCCTCAAATAAGAGGACGAAAAATTGAAGTTTTGAGCAGTAAAAAATAAAAAGAAGTGTTGAAAAGAAAGTGAAGAAATTAATTATATAATATCTCATTCTAGCTAGGACATGATAAAATTTCGCTCTATTTTACTTTAATCTCTTTCTTATTATCAATTCAATTGAAGTCTATGATGTGATGTGGGACAAAGTTACATAAAGGGGGTAATTTTTTTAATTACAATTTAGGAGTTCTTTTAAAATTATTTACAGAAAGAGAGTAAGTCGTAAAATTTCAATCGTAAATCTGTTTATGACTTCTATTTTTTTTAATTAAACTCGTAAAACTTTTTATGACTTTTGTATATTTTTTTTTATAAAAATATGATTTCAATGTCATAAACTTGTGTATTATTCATGCAAATACGACTTTGAAGTCGTATGTGTTTTTTTTATATACTAAAGTCGTATAATCATGTATGACTTTAGTTTTTTTTAGAAGTCGTATTTAAATGCACGACTTCTAGTTTTTTTCTTTGTAATTTATTTTAATAATTTTTTTAAATTCTATTTTTTTTAATTTCTTTTAAAAAAATCATTTTTTTGTTTTGATTTTTTAAAAAACTTTTGTTTTTTTAATTGTTAGTTTTGTAATTTTTTGTAATACAATTTAATATTTTGTAAATATTTTAAATTATTTTATTAAGTATTTTAGTAATTTATGTTATAATTACTTTGAATTACATTTAATATTTTAATTAATGTTTTAAATTTTTGTAGTGATGAAAAAATTTAAATTTTAAGAGATTTATTGTTGGATGAAAATATTTTGATATTAATTTTACTATGAAATAACATATTTTTATTTTAATTTTGTTAATTAAATATGTTGATTTTGTTAATGAATTTTTATAAATATATACGAAAGTCGTAAAAAATTTTACGATTTTAATTAAAAAATAAAAAAATAAAAGTAGTAAATAAATTTATGATTTCAACTACAGAATTCGTAATATTTGTTATAACTTATCTTCATTCTATAAATAATTTTAAAGGAACCCAAATAGTAATTAAAAAAAAAAAAATTACCCCTTTACGTAACTTTGCCGTGGTGTGAGGTGTCTAAATGTGCTGTGTCTCTCACATTACAAAACTTGACTCTTGTAATAACTTGGCTCGCAGCTTGCTTCCACGTGCTCTCTTTAGAGGATGTTAAATGAAGTTATGAGCTAGAGTATTATTACAGTAATTGACTGGGCGTGCTCTTAAAGATAGCTGCTTCATGTTTTTAACTAACATTAAAGTAATTATCAAGTTGGAAACTTGTTGAACTTTCAAAGTGCCTCAAGAATACTTGACTGTTTTAATGCTAGAATCGGACCATCCACACTTGGCAGTATCAATGAATCAACAAATCAGAAATATTAATATACTCCACGTGTGATGGACCAAATAAAGAAACAGTTCAAGGTATTACTTAAATTTTGTTTCTACCGTTTTTTTTTTCTCTTCAATCGTTCAAGGTTATAGCATAAAGTTAGAAAAATATTTTTTTTAGTTACTCATATTAAAATTATTAGTAAAAAAATTTTTCAGGAAAAATTGTTAGTAAATTTTTTTTAAGGAAATATTATTAGTAATCTTATAATATTACTTTGGGTATTCTATCTTTTTAATTCCTAAAATTTTTATTTTTAGTTCCTTAATTTTTTTCCATCCTTATTTTTAGTTCTTTATTTTTTTATCCTTATTTTTAATCATTTTAAGAGCCTAAAAATAAAGATGAAAAAATATTAAAGAACTAAAAAAAAGACTAAAAAAGTTAAGGAACTAAAAATAAATAAAAAATTTTCAAGAATTAACAGTTAAATTTTAAAAAATTCAAAGACTAAAAAATAATAAATCATATTATTTTTCTCTCTTATTTATTAGTTGGACATAACCCACTAAGATATCAACCTAGTGGGTGGTGGAGGGTGGAGGGGTGGAGTTGTGTCATGCCAATCATGACTTCCAAATTTTTAAACCCTAAAATAAATGTTACTTGTCTGTCATAAAATCAATGCTCTACACATGAATTTCTTTCCCTTTTTAGATAGATTATTCACTGAAATTAACTTAACAAATTTAGATATTGTGTAAGGAAAGTTTAGATACTTAAAAAATGCAGAGACGAAAAGTAATAATTTTAAAAGTTAGAGGCAAAAACAAAACAAAAATGGCAATTTCACCGAAACAGAAAACACCATTAACAAAATGTCATTTTAATTTATTTTATCTAATGCACATTCATTTTCACAACTTATTTTAAGTAGGGTTTTAAAAATCATTCCACAACCATAATTACATGTTGTTATGTCAAATTTTTTTAATTTTCCATAGGTTACAGATGCAATTGCAATTTGTTATTCTATCACAATTTTTTACCATAAAGTTTCGCGAGAAATTACAACCGTGGCTGTAATGGCAATAGGAGAGGCCAGAAGCTGTGACAATGGAGCAACAATGATGGCTTTAATTAATTTAATAATTCTATTCATGAAAAGTTACTAATTGGACTATGGAACTTTATTTATAGAGAGAGTATTTCGCATAGAAAGAGATATATAGGTGCTTGGGTTTGGAGGGGTAACTTTGGTTACACGCTTGGGAAGCAAACCCTAGGTCAAGGAACAGGCAAATGTGGGCTAAATTTTTGGGAGCTTCACTAAATTTGGAGTCCCAAGTTTGTCATTTGACTCAGTGAACTTCACATTAATTAGTGGTACGGCACTTGACATCAAACCAGTAGACACATTTTGACCATGTTGATTGCCAGGCCAATTTTTTTTTTTTTTTCCAGAAAATCTATATATATACATGACTAACAGAAAATGGGGGTATTGAAGGAAATTTAGACCACTAGTTCCGTTGTTGAAACCTATTTGATTCCCATATAATCAAGAAATTAAGAAATCCTACTCCAGTATTCTTTTGGATAAAGATACAATAATCTCATTAGTTTTTTTAGTCATTAATATAATTAGATTCTTTGATTTTCCAATGGGACTATGACATTAATTCTTTTTTTTTTCGAACTTAATCATACTTAAAAATCATTATTCCTCTTCAAGAATATATTATGTGAAAATCAAACTTAATTCCTTTCCATTAACTCAGTATATTGCTAACTACTTACACTCATTGGACCAATAATCCCATCAGTTAATTTGTGTCTATTGATTGGTTTAGGATTTATCTATTGATTGGTTCTAAATTTTAATAAATTGTATTGATTTGTTAATCAAATCTAAATTATCATGCATAGTGCAAGATCTTGAGCAAAAATCTTGAGTTCAAGATCTGATCTTTACTAAATTTCTCAATAAAAGAGTTGAAGAGATTTTCAACATGGAGGATGAGTTCTTGTAGAAGATCCCTTAAGATCTGCACATTGTTCAAAAATAATAATTTTTTTTTCTCTCTCCCTAAGATCTCAAAATGAGATCTACCATTAAAGAAAGAATGAACGAGATCTTGAGAGATCTTTAATCCTATGTGACATTATGGGTTCTACCAAAAAGTAATCTAAGATCTACTATTAAAGATGCTGTAATAAGTTTAGTGATATATATATATATATATATATGTTTTGAAGGTTCTCCTGAAATATGCTAATGAATTTTATACTCATTGCAAACAAATATATCTTATTTGACTCATTTAGTATAATACAACATATTAATTCATCATAAAATAATATTTTCCTTAAATATCTTTTATTAAAAGTTAACAAAAATTATATATTTTTTCAAAATAAATAAATTATGAATCTGAATAGCATAAATAGTATAGAAATGCAACTTTTTCTTTATAGGGTTAAAGTATATCAACACAACATTATGTTGTAAAATAGCTAAAATGGTATCCTTAGTCTTTCATTGGTAGAATTTGTTAATTAATATTATTCCGTTCCAAAATAATACTGACTCTGTCTCATTATAATTATCATTCTAAATTGTTTTATACAGACCAATAAAATCTAATAAATAAATAAATAATAATAAAAATTTTATAAAATTAATTTTATAATCATTAATTCATTTTTAGTTTTTGTTTTTTATATTATTAATATTATAAGAGATATAAGTAAAAAAATCTAATTAATATTACATTGAAAAATTAAAATTATAATTGTTGTTAGACAATTTTTTGCTTCTTATACTAGGATTATTATGAAACAGAGGAAGTAGTTGTCTTAAGTTATTTTACATAGATAAAAGAAAAATAATAAATAAATGAAAAAATAATTTTACAAAATTAAACTTATATCACCATTAATTCATTTTTATATTTTGTTGTCTACTATTGATATTATAAATGATATAAATAAAAAAGTAATTAACTAATGTTACATTAAAAAATTAAAATAATTATTTTATGAACACTATAATTATAATGAAATTGTAGTAATATATTTCCTTGTGGGTAATTAATAGCTAGCGGTCCCCTCAACCACATTAGACTTTGATCACACGTCCGTTTGTTGTTATCTGCAATTACATTAACGAAACAATTAATTAATGCTTAGTATTAAACCTTTTCATCCTGACAAAACCAGTGGAATAGAAGCTCTGGGGAATGGAATAGAAACGGGATTTTCGGACTCTGAGGAGCCTTGAAACCATTAATATAATCCTGGGTGGGTCTAACTATCTAGAATTTTCTGTTGAATTCTATATTTGAGCAATGTTTTGGAATCTGGTTCTGGCCCACGTTTCCAAATCAAGTTTCAAAAGTTTCAAACACAAGGCAATAAAATACTATCATTTCTTGGAACTTTTCTTTGTCTTGGCTTGTAGCAGATAAGCCAAAACATTCATGAGGTTAATCTGTTGAAATTAAGGGTAATTGATCTTAATCCCCATATGCTGCTATTTTGGTGAATTCTTGAGATTCCACCTTTTTTGGTCATAAACAAACCAATCACAGAAAAAAATGGTTCTTTCTGATAAAAGTCACAAAATCTTTCATGACTTAGATTTTGTTTCTTGGTATAGTACTTCGTTCTCTTTTTAAAGAGCCTGTCCCTTTGCTTCTTCTTCTGTATATAGGAGCTAAACCAATAAACCAAACTACGAAAAACACACACTCCTATAAACCTCACCACAAAAGACGGCTGAACCTTCGGAGGCAGATCCCTTCTCAGGAAGCATATAATGGCTTCTTCACATTGAGTGAACTTCACTCACTCCTTTGTTTTCAACTCTTCTCAAACAGCACCTTATAGTACACTTCTTTTACGGTTAATTACTTCAAAGCCTTAGACTACACATCTCTTTGAAAACCACCTTCCACTCTCTTGTTTCTTTTCTTTTCTTCTCACTGGTTTTTGTTAAATCTTGAGGAGACAAAACAAAGGTCTCTCTCTTTTTCTCTTTTCTTTCATTGAACAGAAGATTAGGCTTTGTTCTAGAAGAATTAAACAGTTTAAGACATGGAAGAGAGAAATCATGATGGTGAGAAACTAGATGAGGTTATGCTACCGGGTTTTAGGTTTCATCCAACTGATGAGGAGCTTGTTGGATTCTACCTGAAGAGAAAGATTCAGCAGAGGCCAATATCTATCGAGCTCATCAAGCAGCTAGATATCTACAAGTACGATCCTTGGGATCTTCCAAGTAAGCAACATACACGCTTAAATAATTTTATAGTATCAATTAAACAGAAATAACTGTTTGTGACTTTTAAGAAAATTATTATAAAAATTAACAAATTTATTATACATAATAATCAGCTGTAATTGAATGATCAATGTGTAAAACTACCTTATCCTGCTAGTAGATAGTCTGGTCTCTTATAAACTATAGTACCCTTTTTAGTACTAAGTTTCTAACAAACTAGTCATTTTTTCTATGCTTTTGATGTGTAGAAATGGCCACCACTGGGGAGAACGAGTGGTATTTCTACTGCCCCAGAGACAGAAAGTACAGGAACAGTGCAAGGCCAAATAGGGTAACAAGAGCTGGGTTCTGGAAAGCTACAGGGACTGATCGCCCTATCTATTCCTCGGAGGGTTCTAAGTGTATTGGCCTCAAGAAATCTCTAGTGTTCTACAAAGGAAGAGCTGCAAAAGGGATCAAAACTGATTGGATGATGCATGAGTTTAGATTACCTTCTCTCACTCACCCATCCTCATCCCCCAAGAAGTACATGGACAAGACTATTCCTGCTAACGTAAGTAAAATTTCTCAAAACAATGTTTTCCTTAGCCAACTTATATTTCAAAAACAACCCTTTCTATGTCCTAATTTTTACACTCAATTAATACTCCTCTTTTTTTTTCTTCATTATATTAATTATCATATTTATTATTTTGTTTCTTTTATTTCTACTCACTCTTCTCTTTTCTTTATCTTTATAAAGAAAAAAATAAAAATGAAATGAAAAGAAAGTGGATGTAGGTTTATAATAGTTATAATTTCATTTTCGCATGATAGTTGAGCTTTGATATTTACAAGGAAAAAGTACACTTCAATTTTGGACTATATAAGTAGAAGGAAGAGAGAGATATAAAGAATAAATAAAATAAAGCAAAACTGATAAATGTGGACAAATAATTTAATAGAGGAAATTAAATGAAAGGAAATATAGGAAAAAAATAGAGCAGAAATGAAATGAATTGTAAAAAATAGAGAAACTCAACCTACAGACCCATTTTATAAGCGATGTAATTATAAAAAATGTCATGAGACAATCATGTTTCAGGTTGCAAATATCAATATATATATTTGACTTGCAATTGCTGACATTATCTTGTTTTTGAACATGCAGGAATCCTGGGCAATCTGCAGGATCTTCAAGAAAGCCAATGCTACAGCTCAAAGAGCTTTATCTCACTCTTGGGTCTCTCCCTTACCTCAAACCACAACTACTTCTGATCATATGCTAACCACTGATCATAGAGATGGCAACCAACTTTGTCAAGCAAACATGCCATTCACAAAGAAAACTAGCTTAGCCAGCCAGTTTTGTACCTTCAATCACAATGAAACACAACACTCAACCACTACTAGCACCACTTCTTGTCCTTTAGATGTTGTAGCCTTTTACAACAAACCACTTATTAATCCATTAATGCTCTACAAACCCTCAGATCGGTTACCCTTTTCAAATGGAGACCTTATTAGCAGTGGCGTGATATTCTCCTCTCCTCTTGAAACCTCAACAACCAGTGCTAAATCTTCAACGGATGCTTCTTCCTTGCTACTGAGCACATCATCTTCTGTGCTTGGAGATTTTAGTAAGACCTCTGAAGGAACAATAACCACAAACTTTGGTTGGTTACAAGAGCATGGTAATGGCTACCAAATACCATTACTACGTGACAACATGCAAGGGAACTTCGGCAACCACGATGACAATGTGTTGGTGAAGATTCCTAATGTGAATGTGGTGCCTCGTGTTGGTGACCAACAATTGGAGATAGTGCGATCCATTGGGTTTCCATTCAATATTGGCGATGCATGGAAGCCTAATATGATTTGGGATACTTCCTCTTTGTCCTTGTGATGCACCTTAGTTATTCTACAACCAAGTATTATACTTGGTCCAATTTAAATAAATTGGAAGCCATTTGTTTTTGTAGCTCCCTAACAAGCAGGGACTATGTTAGGACTGTGGACCTTTTTAATTTGTAACTCGAGACAACTTGTGAACTCAAATGTTTGTAGAAAGAATTTTGTAAGCAATGTGGAAGTTTTAAAACAACATTAGATGAGAGAAAACAAAGTTATGTTTTCATAGAGGCATCAATACAATTAAATCTATTTTTTTATCCATATATAAAAATCAAAGACATATATTAAAGATTATAACTAACGCATTATATTTAATTAACTGATCAATTAGATATCCTTTGTTGTTAAATTTAAAAGTTTACATAAATTAGTGGGAGATCAATAAAATTGTAAGAATACTTCATAAAAAATATTAAAATGTCTATAAATAACATAATAATTTTTATGATCTTTTATATATCAAATCCATTAATTCGCTTTACTTTATATAAAATGAATAAAATAATGGGATTGAAAAATATAATAAATATAAAATTTTCAAAATGTAATATTAGAAATTTTGTGAAACATTTTTTCTGTTTAACTAAGATAATGTTTGTTTCATTTTATTTATATATTTATATGCATTGCTTCACAACTAATCTCAATAAGTAAAATGACTCATAATAGATTCTAAATAGTAAATACTAATATATATTTTTTTCTTAATAATTTCTTTTCCCTTACCTTAATGAACTTTTTTTAAAAGAAAATAACAATTTTGCAAAATTTAAGTTGAAAAATAGGTACACCTAGGTCAAACTTGTTCAATTAATCAAAAGTTAGACTTGAAACTTACTCAAATGCATCATTAACACGATTGGGAGGAGAGATTCCATTAAAAGTGGTCAGTCAAATTTTTTGACGGAAATTAGTCATCAATAAAATTAGTGGATACTCTACATTAATATCATGGTATAAAAAATGCAACATTAATTATGGGTGTCTAAATGAAAACATGTAAATATTAATATATGAAGAATTATTGACACTATTTCGGATAAAATAAATTATTTAACATGTGAATTTAACAAATTATTTATTGAAATTGTTGATAAAACTGAAGATTAACAAAATATCATAGAAACTTGAACGAGAATGACAAAAATAACTAATAACCTCACCATTATTTTGTCATGAACGTGTTAATTATATAATTTATTGTTAAAAGATATATTATTATTGCCAAGAACGTGTTACAACTTACCATTATTCTTAATTTCTTATTATTCTGCAAAATAAGAAATTTGCAAACTATATTAAAATCACAACATTTAACATATTTTATATTTTAATTATAAGAATTTTTGTGGTCATCATGACACTATTAGCTCATACTAAGCACTCACCTGCTTTAAGATTGATGATTAATTTTTATTGAAAATTTTCGCTAACCACCTTTAACAAGATCTTTTTATCCAATCACGTTTTTTCATTTTCAAAGTTCAAACTATTTTATTTAAAGAAATTGAATTTAGTATTACTCAAATCAACAATTATTGATTTAATTATAACATTAATAATTAATATATAAATCTTGATAAAAAAAAAATACATACATTTTAAAAATATTATTTGCAATAAATTATAAATTAATAAAAATTATTTTTAATATATTTCTTACATATTAGAATTCTATTTCTGTAATGATAAGTAAACAAAGAGATCTTGCAACAGAAGTAGGGTCCATGTTATAACTGCGGCTCCGCACACAGATTCCGTAATCCATATTACGAATACTATGACATATATGTTGTAAGTAAACAATTCGATTTTGAAAGAAAAATGATTACTGAATAATCATAAATTATTTACAATTTGAGAGAGAGAGAGAGAGAGAGAGAGAGAAAAAGATAAAAAATAATTAATTAATTGATTTAATTGATAATATAATATAATAAAAATTAATTGAGTATTTGAAATTTTTATTATCAAAATACACTTATTTTAAAAATTGCAACGGAACACAGACTTACTTGTAACTGCGGCTCCACGCACTTAGTCTGTAGTCCATAGTATATTGATTCTAATTCGATCACTTTGGTCAAGGACACAACCAAACATACATGACGTGTATGTGCACAATATTGTCCCAATATAATCAAATTGATTGAAAGTAGAGCTTCTTTTTAACACTCAATTGATTCTCTTCCATTAGATGAACTCATTTTAAGATAAAATTGTATTTTAATTATAACTTCATTTTTAAACAAAAAATTGAACACCATAATCAAGAAATTTTTATATCAAAGTATGAGTATATAGGACCAATGATGGTTAGATTCTAACACATATACTATATATAACAATGAAAGTGATATCTAAAATATAGGACATAGAATTACTGCATACACATAAATAAAGATTTTATCTTTTTTATATAGGATCTATGTTGCACAAATTCTAATACATATCATATACGACACCGACACTTTGACACGATTAATGTCTAAAATATAAGATATAAAAATACTATATACACACAAATAGAAATTCTAATTAAATAAAATGAGTACCGTATAACTAAATATCTAAATTGATGGGTATATTTATTTTTTAAAATCAATATTCTATATTTTTTCAAACATATTAATTATGTAAATGTGAGTGTTTAAGTCAACAAAAATACTTTTAAATAAAAATCTAATAAAAAGTATTGATGAAGCACATGGAACACACAATGAAATTTCAAAGAAAGATATGTCCGTGATTCACCATATAAGACCAACCACGTGGGTAAGAGATTATAATTGTTTTCCAACTTCAAAAGCCCCAATTCCCCTTAAAATTTTCGCAGTCTGTGTGATCTAAGAACCAGAAACCATCCTTACTAAACCATTTTCAATCCATTTTCTGTTGTGGAATAAGCATGTGTGAGAGGCCTGTCCGTCGTATCCCTCATGAATTCATCCCTAGCATTAAAAAACCTCGCTGTGTCACGGCCTCTGAGCTGTGGCCCAACTTACTGCATGATCCTATTATTCATAACTTCATCCCTACACATATAACTACACCTACAAGTGCCTCTCTCTTTGCCTCCGAGCCTAACTCATTCGATTCACTCATCAGAGAGTGTCCATGTACCCTTCAAAAAGACATGTCGTCGTCAATTCGCTTCGTTAAGCAGAGTCGGACTACATCCAATTCTCACTGTAGAAACTGGAACCAACTCCACCCAGAGTTCAATATGGGTTACAGGGCTCAAGTTCAGCAAGAATGCAGGTAAACTCAATTTATTCTGTTTTCTCTGCTTCTTTCGTTTCAAAATCAATTTTAACCAAAATCAATTTCATTGAAAAACAGTTTTGCAAACGTGCATCCAAGCACACCTAATTACAAGAGGTTTCTAAATGTTGAAAGATTACCCGGAAGAACAAACAATAAGAGAGAGATCCATTGGCACAACAACTCAGAAAATAGATTAGCAGGCAAAAGGAATATGTATGATCTTGATGATAATTTAGAATGTTCTTCGTGGCCCTTACTGACAGAAACTTCGGACGAGGAAGACACTGATGAGACCTCAGATTCAAGTTCAGATTCTGAAACATACTCTGGCCCCTCATGATCTCAATTGTTGACATACATTGTATTAATTATTGTATAATTATATAGAATAAATTGTGATTTATTAAATATATAAAAATGATGAAGAATATTAATTTCATCATTAATTACACTCAGTTGATGGAATTGTAATTCGGGTTTTTGATTATGGGATGACGTTGATGAGTTGGATTACTCATGTAGTATCTTTGAGAAGTCACAACTCATATTAGTAGAAGCTTTCTCTTCCAGTCTTACTAGCTTCTTCAAAAGCTTATGCATAAGCCAATTTTTTGGTCCAGAGATAGCAACCAAAGAGTTTTACACATAATAAAAATCAAACATAATTCTCCTGTTAAACAGATTGTTTCTCCACATGTGAACGCAATGAGACCTTATACTTCTATGTCAATCTTATACATTATCTAATTTTAGTTTATAAGAAAATTTATTATATTTTTCCCTGTAATTTTCTTTTACTATAAGTACTTATGCCAAAGTTTTATCTAAACAGACCCTAATATAACAAAATGCAAATAATTGCTTCCTACTTCCTACATTCTACACCCTAGTCTTATGCTCTCATTCATCATCTCCGAAATCAATGTCACTTAGTTATTTCTCTTGCTCTAAACATCAAATGCTCTAACATCTTTTTCTCTTCATTTACCTCTCCAACCATCTTTTCAATTTCATTCTCATCTCCTATTATGTTAGATTTTCTATTCTTATCAACCTTTAGCATTTAAGTTTCTTGAACCTATTAAAAAAAATATCATAACATTATATTATTGTTAAGTGGTACAAGTTTTATATTAAAGTCAAACAAATACCTCTTCCTTTTTTCTTACTTGGAGCTCATTCTTCAAGTGTAAATTACTCATGTATATCCATTCATGAAGCATCAATTGGTAGTCAAGGATTCTCTTTTTCAGTATCCTCTTCTGCTCTCTAGCCTTTTGCCTCGTCTTAAGTTGAAGATCTTAACAAAGGTAAGAAATTTTTGTGTTGCTCTAAGCGATCATCTCTTAGTAAAAACTTCAAATACACTCCAATAGCACTACAATTTGGTACCCATAATCCAAAAAGAAAATCACCTTACATACTGCCAACAAATGATCCTCACAAACTCACTGCTACACCAGCAACAACAATATGATATACATGATTTATCCTTTGTCCATAATCTCATATGGCACCACATTATTTTGAGTATCTTTTAAAAATAATCCCACTTTATCATTAGAAAAAAGTCATTCAAATAATAAATAAAAAATTCAAGGGTGATATGACATCTTTTTACACCCCAATTTTTAAGTTACATATCTTGTTAAAAATTAAAAAAATCCAGCCCTCTACATTCACATCATATACATATACGCTCTACCTTAAAATCAATGGATTGACAGGTTTTCCTATAGGCACATTAATATTGCGGAAGCATATAAACCGTTTGTGGTTTGGGATGTAACCGATTATCATAGTTTTATGTGTTTACCTCTTGTAGCTTTCAACTTGGTTGATTGGCTCCTTGTCTCTAGCAAATCTTCCAAACTATCTCTTGAGGGGGAATGAGTAAGGTGTGTGGTCACCTCTATGTTTTTTAGGTTTTTGTCTCTCTGTTAATGACCTAAGTAGGAGTATTTATATTAGTTTTTGGACTCTTCTCATAGTCTCAGTCTAATTGGGCTCAACTAAAGATCATAGGCCCAACAATCTCCCACTTGCTCTTTTGAGTACAAACTTAGGTCTAAGAAACCAAGACCATATAACTCATAAGTCATCATTAACTGAAACACTTCATTCCTTGCCTCAAGCTAGCTTGGGGATCCATAATTAGTCAAGACTCCTGATAATCAACAGAATGATTATCTAATTCGGTGCTACCCCACTAGAAGCTCAAACTTGAACTCCAAGATTAATAACACAAATAACACATATAACCTGAATATGCATCGCTCCTTTGTAATATGTTGATAATTGATTGATGAGTTTTTTGTTACTCAATCAATTATTTATTCCCTTGACTCTGATAGTTTCTCTAATGGATTACATGCACTGGCCGCCAATGTCTTCAATATCCAAGTACTGAAACATATCAAGGGGATATATCATACAAATTCCATGTTGTTTATCTCATAAATACCGACAATCATATAATTTCATTCCCAAAATACCGAGTTATTGGTCGTCAATAGGTCAGGCCTCACTCGTTGGTTAAATCAAAGAATGAAAATTATTCAATTACCTATTTATAATAAATGCAGGATTAAGAGAAATCACATAACTATGGTTAGCTAGAGATTTGATACTTATGACAAAAACATAACCTTAATCAAATCTCTCCTTGATCCTTTCAATGCAAATTCACACCGATATTTTACAATGGCTCGGACAAGACCATTTCATAAAATATTGCAGCCTAAATAAAATGCCCAACTTTATTTAATAACTGTGAACCAATTCATCAATTGTAAGAACCTATGATCATGTCTTCCATGAACATATCCATATGATCATATACTCTACAATTGATCCAGACCTTCGTGTCTGTAAAGTTTTGTGTGCATACCATAAATGAATAATACCTCATTTATACCTTTCAAAAAAAATGTCATGATGTCTTGCTCAAAGAGCACAAAATAAACAAAGTGAAAAATCAATCTCCTAAAGCTATAGCAAGTCCGGAATCTTCTTAAGACCCATAGATGTAACATGTTTCTCGAACACACGTTCAGGCAAACGCTTTGTTAAAGGGTCACCAAGGTTTTCTTTCGATACTATCCTGGTTACCATTGTTTCTCCTTGGAAATATGAGTCTATGTACCAATGGTTTCAAGACTCCCACTAGAATAGACCAACATATAATCTTTCATTCTCCGAAGAACTTGAGTATATGCTTAATTGCTATCTAGTGTTCCTCTTCTAAATTAGATTGGTACTGACTAACAACTCTCACTGCATGACAGATGTCTGGCCTGGTGCATAACATAACATACATTAGATTACCTACAGCCGAAGCATAAGGTATCCTACTCATGCATTCTCTCTGCTCAGGAGTCTGAGGAGAATGCTCCTTAAAGAGATGAATCCCATGCCTAAAGGGTAAAATTCCCTTCTTAGAATTCTCCATGTTGAACCTGGCAAGGACCTTGCCAATGTAGGAGGCCTGTGACAATGTTAATAACCTATTCTTCCAGTCTCGTAAGAGTTTAATACCAAGAATATAATTTTCCTCTCTCAGGTCCTTCATATTAAAATGCCTGCTCAACCAGGTCTTTATGCTCGATAATACCTTCGTATCATTTCCAATAAGGAGTATATCATCTAGATAAAGCACCAGAAAAAATATTGCTTCCCCTTGGATTCTTTTATATACAAATCGCTCATCAGGACTTTTCTCAAAATCATAAGATTTAACGGCTTGATCAAACCTAATGTTCCATGACCTGGATGCTTGCTTATGTCCATAGATAGACCTTTGCAACTTGCGTACCATGTGTTCCTGCCTTCGACTATGAACCCTTTTGGTTGCTGCATATAGATGCCCTCTTTTAAATTTCCATTTAGAAAAGCAGTCTTGACATCCATTTGCCATATCTCATAATCGAGACTTGCCGCAGTAGCTAAGAGAATCTGGATAGACTTAAGCATAACTACTGGCGAAAATGTTTCTTCATAGTTTACGCCTTCTATTTTGGTGTACCCTTTTTGCCACCAATCTAGCTTTAAAGGTTTCAACCTTCCCGTCTGATTCTATCTTTCTCTTGTAGATTCATTTACACCTAATGGGTTTTATCCCTTTAGGTGCTTCTACAAGAGACCAAACTGAGTTAGAATGCATAGATTTCATTTCACAGTTCATAGTCTTAAGCCATTCGTGAGCATCAACATCTTCAAGTGCATCGTCGTAACTAGTAGGATCGTCATCTCTTTCAATGGTGACAACCTGGTATGATTCTCCCAACAAGAGATATCTTGCAGGTTTACAAATCATTTTCCCACTACGACTTTACCTAACTTGTTGTTGTGCATCTACAGGAGGATCCAAGTTAGGTGGATCAATAATTTCTTGAAGATCCTCATTGGGTGGATTAACTAATTCTTGATTTTGTTCTTCAACAAGTGGTACTTGCATTTCTACAGGTTCCACTTGTAGATCATTATACTGAATTTCTGGTTCTGTATCTAGTTCCTGTGTATGTTCATCTTCAGGAATATATTCCCCTCTTTGAAAAATCATAGGAACATAAGATGGAACCACCTGAGGTTGAGGAAAAACTTGACCTAAGACAAGCTCATCAAGAATAATCATACTTTTTGGTTTGAAATTTGCCATATAGTCCTCCTCTAGAAAAGTCGTGTGAGTGCTCACTAACACATTTCTATCTTTTGGACTATAAAACATCCAACCTCTAGTGATAGCCTACAAACATGCACACTTCTGTACTTGAGTCCACCTTATTTGGCTTCTGGTGTAAGACATGTGCCGGAGCACCCCAAATCCGAATATGGTTCAAACTGGGTGTACGCCCATTCCATAGTTCTGTGGGTGTCTTTAAAACAAATTTAGATGGAACTAAATTTAATAAGTACATGGCAGTTTCTAAGGAATACCCCCAGAATGATTCAAACAGAGACGAATAACTAAGCATGGACCTCACCATTTCTAAAAGGGTTATGTTTTTACTTTCAGCAACTCTATTTCGCTGGGGTGTCCCTCAAGAAGATAGTTATGAAACTATCCTCTCTTTAGTCAGGTAAGACCTGAACTCTCCAGATAGGTATTCACCACATCGGTCGGACCGAAGAGTCTTAATTTGAACACCAAGATGCTTTTCTGCCTCAGCCTTAAACTCCTGGAATTTTTTAAAAGCTTTAGACTTATAGTGCATCAAGTATATGTATCCAAATCTTGAGTAATCATCAGTGAATGTGATGAAGTATCTATACTCAACCCTGGCCTGAACACTTATTGGTCCACATACGTCATTATGTACCAATTCCAGCTGAAGTGTGGCATGATTTCCTTTGGCCTTAAAAGACTGCTTTGTCATTTTACCCTCTAAGCAAGATTCACATACTGGTATTGGTTCAAAAACCAGGGATTTTAAATTCCCACTTTTGACCAAACCTTGTATCCTGTTAGAGTTAATATGACCTAATCGCAAATGTCAAAGATAAGTTTCATTTGAAACTTTTCTTATCTTAGATAGATGAACATGCTTTTCTTCTCCTAATTCAACATGATTAACTTCATGGGGTATAGGACTAAGGATATAAAGACCATTAAATAAAGTATCGAAACATATAAAAGAAGATGAACTCCTTATAGAAACAGAGGAATTAAATTGAACTGTCAAACCACGTTTAATTAAACAACTAACAAAATGAAATTCCTCTTAAAATCCAGAACAAATAAATAGTCTTGTAAAACCAAAGTTCTACAATTATCAAAAGATAAAATAACTTGTCCTACTACTAGTGTAGACATAAATTTCCTATTTCCAAGCCTCAAAACTCTTTGTCCTTGACCAATATGCAAGCTATGTTTGAACCACAGGTCGGTTCATACGTGGGCAATTTTTCTTCGAATGCCCCTTTTGACCGCACTTGAAGCACTTGCCTGTTGGCTGCTTCTTTGGTTTGGCAACTGGAATACCTGAATTCTTTTTCTTCTTGTTCTTGTAACCTCCCTTGGGTTTTCCCTTAGGTGTAACAGAACCTTCAGCAAACAATACACTTCCTTACTTGACCAGAGACTGTTCAACACTCTCAAGCTAGTGCATTAGTTGAGTAAGATCCAATTTCAGTTTGTTCATATTATAATTCATTTTGAACTGGTTGAAGTGATCAGGTAGTGACTGCAAGAGGAGGTCAATTTTCATCTCCCGCTCAAACTTAATCCCATGGTCATCCGCTTGTTTGAAGTTTGCTATCATTGTTAAACAATGATCCCGCACATTTCCACCAGTCATCACTATTTTGGTGACTGCGCCCAGCGCATTCTGCCTAACAGAACTGCTAGGAGTAGCAAACATGCCATCAAGAGTCTGGAGCATTTCTACTCCATTCTCAAGCATGTTTACTACTCCTGCAAGTGACTAACGAGACTGGCTAAAATGTAGCAGCAAACTGCAACATTCGCCTTCTCCCAATCAGAAAAGTTTTTCTTTGCTTCCTTAGAAGCATTTTCTTCAGGCTATGATGACTTAGGGATATCCATGACAAAGTTGAGTTTCTCGTATTGCAGAACAATATCCAAATTAGTTTTCCATGTTTTATAATTTGTACCATCCATTGGTTTTTGACTCAAGATAGTAGCTAACGGATTGAAAAACGACATTTTCTGAAAAAATTGCAAAGCACACAATTTACAAACATACAATAAACATACTAGTTGCAAGTAGATTACTTAACTACTTTTATCCATTGTTACAATTCTTTAGTTATCCTTACAAGGCTTACGTTAGGCAAGTCACTTGAAAAAAACTGAAATTGTTATATAGGCCTTCGGTGCCATTACAAGAGCCTCTTTGGGAGGGTTAATAATTTTACCAAATTTGAATGTAACTAATCATCGTTCAATTTCAAAAATTATCCTTAGTATCCAAGCATTGCCGACGTTGGGTTGTACAATACTTTACTAAAATATTTGAATTTGTTGAGATCCAGTCAAATAAAATCTGGTCATCCTTATCCGTTGGGACTTCACATGACCATTTTATTAATGAATCCACAATGGAGTCCGTAGGTTTAAAAAATTAATACTTTAATTTTAAACCCTTTACCCATTCAATATTTTTGTTACAAGGAATTATAAAAAAATTATTGTTCAATCATTAATCTAGAATTTGAAATTCATAATGATTACTAATTTGAATTCAAAATCAAATTTGAATGTTAATTATCCATCGTTCAATTTCAAAAATTGTCCTTGGTACCCATGCATTGCCGACGTTGTCGTACAATACTTTACTAAATTTTTTGAATTTGTCGAGATCCAATCAAATAAAATCTGGTCATATTTATTCGATGGGGCTTCACATGACCATTTTATCAATGGACCCACAATGGAGCCCGTAGGTTTAAAATTAATATTTTAATTTAAAACCTTCACCCATTCAACATTTAAAAAAAAATCAATTTCCAAGAATTGTTCAATTTAGAGTAATCCTTTGTTTTACTTCTAAAATCTGGTTATGTTAAATAGTGTGTTAACACATAACCATTCTAGAAGCCCCATAACTTACTTGTAAAACAAACAGTTCTCTTAGGAAATTCTAGATTATTTGTCTTGATTTTATTTTGAGGTTAATATCAAAATAATCCCACAATAACTATCATACTAGTCGCATGAAGACATAATAGCTACTATGCTCATGTAATTAACAAATTATGCAACAATATAGCACCACCTATTCTATATGATATGTGATCACATTAAGCATGTTATCAAAACATATAATCCATCCACTCATAAAAATAAAGCAATTATAAATTAGACTTTAATCCATGGTTTCCTAGAGAAAAGAAAAAAAATAACCAAAAACACTTCAGCCCTTCTTGTCCTTCCTTTCAGTCCATAGGTTATTTATCTCAAGCCCCTTTATGGTAACCATGGGACCAAAAGCCCAAAATACCAAATTTTGGCAAGAAAACCTAAGACAATTTCAAGGAACCCTAACTATTTCGTCCATTGCGCCGTCACCCGAACTCAGATCAGTACAAAATTTTAGGGCTAGGACCACCATGAAGAGACAAAGCCAAGGCCACAGGAAGCACCCCAAAAAGATGTCCCACGCGCCCTCACTTTCTCCATCTTTACAGGTTCCTGAATCCCACTCACAGCCACTTTGGGTGGCACGTGGCGGCGCGTCCAGTGGCCTCTAGAACATCTCCAACCGTCGTTCTGCATGGATTTGTGTTATCTTTCATCTCGTGTGGTTGGTTTTGGATTTCAACCATCAGATGATCACGAACAGTCCAAAACAGTGACGAACATCCATCTTTGTGCATGCATTTTTGTCCTTCTTTCAATACAATTTTGTGATACAACCGAAATTAATGCTATAATGGAATTAATAAACCAAGGAGGAAACCTATCATATGGGATTAGACTCCTTGTTACAACCAAAGAAAATACAATCAAATCTCTATCATGGATTAAAGCCAAAAACCCAATAAAGCAATCATTTTTAATGGAAGAAAAATACAAGGATATACATGTGAGCATCATACCAATAAGCATAGAACCCTAGGTGCCATATTTCATGAAGCAAAACTAATTACGTGAAATAATGTAAATCAAAACTAAATCCACATCCAAATGCACAAGCTGGCTCTGATACCAATTGTAGGCACATTAATATTGCGGAAGCATATAAACCATTTGTGGTTTGGGATGTAACTGATCATCATAGTTTTATGTGTTTACCTCTTGTAGCTTTCAATTTGGTTGATTGGTTCCTTATCTTTAGCAAATCTTCCAAACAATCTCTTGAGGGGGAATGAGTAGGGTGTGTGGTCACCTCTCTATTTTCTAGGCTTTTGTCTCTCTGTTAATGACCTAAGTAGGAGTATTTATATTAGTCGAACTCTTCTCATAGTCTCAGCCCAATTAGGCTCAACTAAAGAGCATAGGCCCAACATTTCCTTCGAGAATAAATTCATTCCTTCCTTTCCAAATAGCCCAACAAATACTTCCCACATGAGCATATACTTGGTTGGCATTTTCTGGATATACCCTTTGAATCTCCACGAGTTTCTGCCAAAACCAAAGTTGAAAGCTTTGAATTGTATTGGCATCAATGCACCACTGGAAATCACATCCAAACCAAAGGGGTCGTGTCCACGGACAAAACAGGAACACATGTTCGACGGTTTCAGGTTCTGTTCCACAAATGGGGCAGAGTGGGCTATTTACAAGCTTCTAGGGGTAGCAAAATGGGTCTGGCCCGGTGGGCCGGCCCATATAACCCACAAAAAAATGTGGGTTGGGTTGGCATTATAAACCCACTTTGAGAAAACGGGTCAGGCCAACCTGGCCCACTAAAATACAGGCCAAAATCGGGTCCGAGTCGGGCCAGCCCACAAAAAAAAAATGAAATCATATGCTATGCCTGTGTCGTTGCCAGTCCACACGAGTAGGAACGAAAGGACCATTGGACCAAAATAAAAATAACAATAACTTATTACTCTCAATATTGTACTATGCAGCCTTCACTTCAGCCTTTAATATAAAAAAAATAGAAAGATATTGTTTAATTTGTTTTGAGTGATTGAAAATGAGAGATTGAGAGTAAAGTGAGAATGAGACTGTGAGAGAGGGAGAAGTGAGATCGAGATTCCAGACCAGCGACACTGCGCGTTCCGCCTTCGTCCTTCCCGCTTCTGGCACGGCGTTGGCAGCACCTCTGCACCTTCAGGCTTCAGCCGTCGTCCTTCTGCTTCCGGCATGGCGGCACCTATGTACCTTCGAGCTTCATCAACTTCGTAAGTCATCACTGAGCTTTCATCTTCGAGCTATGTTGTTTGCACTAGTGAGTGGTGACTGGTGAGCTTTGCATTTATTGATATTTGACAATTTTATCTCATTGTCACAATTTCACTTTTTGTTGGCAGATTCGTAGCTCAAAACAATTTGTTCACTTTCTATTTCTGATGAAACAAAACTTGCAACAAATGCTAAGAACATAACTTTGATTGTTACTCCAGACAATGCCTGAATGGGAACAATTACTTTTTTTAATAGGGTAGCACATGAAAAAGTATTTATATAATAAAAATATTTTATAAAATGAACGTATTCTTACTCTTTGTTTCATTTTGCTTTAATTCATTAAATTCTATTGAAACGCATATTTCAGTGATTTCAACGCGAAACTAAACATACATTACATAATTTAATAACAATATAAGATTAGGTATGATATACTCATATACCTGTATGAAAAGCAGCATTATTTATATATAGGTGGCTGATTATTGTGAAGTAACAACCCATAGAACGCAATTTATATATATGTGGCTGATTATTGTGAAAAGCTGCATGATTTATTCAGGCATTGTATTAATTTTTTTTGTCTTTTTTAAAAATAATTTTTTATTATTTTTTATGTGGGCTGGCCCGTTGGTCCACTAACCCTCTTTAAGTGGGGTGGGCTAGCACTTTCAGTCCACTTTGTAAAAGTGGGCCAGCCCAACCCGACCCGTATTTTTGGTGGGTTTGGACTAGCCCGACCCGTTTTTGGTGGACTGGCCCACTTTGCCAACCCTACAAGCTTCCACCTGAAAAGATATTCAAAAGTTGGCAAACCATTTTGGCAAATGCTCCACATTAGGACTTTAACATCTGGAGGAGCTACAATGCTGCAAATTGTGAACCATAGTCTCTGTGATAACCACTGTTAACTTCCTGCTGCTTCATGTGTGGTGTCCCACAAATTTCCATGCCTTGTGATCCACGGCTTCTTTTGGGCAGTGACTGAAAATTTTCATTCAAATCAGGCTTGGAAACTTCGCTATATGCTCTCTTTGGAGACTGAGGATTCATGAACCGGACACCCTCCATGCTTGTTTTTTGCTTGTAAAAATGAACCCCCATCAATTTAATAGTTCCTCTCTTGGATCTGCATGAATGTCCAAAGGCACTTGGTCCCACGTATGAAATCTCAACATGGTTCCACCCATCCTCCCCATACACACTTTCCAATTCACCTTTGTAGGATTTGAGCTGCACATCGGACAGGAATATATGATATGTGGTTAGTTTTGATTGCACGGTGAAATGGCAATGCAGCTTTTGAATGCCAGTGATGAGCAAGTGGAATCTTGACATGGGAAAGCTTCCCTGCTTGTCCAAAACCCCAACAACAGATAGAGCCATCCTCGGAAATTTGTTACGAAACCAGAAAGACAAGGATGTTCCTGTAGTACAATGGTCGAACCATTCCGGTATCCTTGTTCCTGGGAGGGAAAAATCTGTGCCCCCACGGCCCCACCCTCATGCAATCTCTGTTAGTCAAAATATATAGAAAAAGCATAATGAGTTTTAACAGTTAACATGTACCTGATGACGACTGCGTTGTGAGATTAATAAAAGAGTAAATTGTGACCCCGAGGTTTTGGAAAATGCATAAAATTCCTTTCTTCTACCCTTACACATATCCTTCTGTAAGGAAAGTTGTCGTAAACATCAGAAAAGGAGGTTTGTGCAATTTCACGAAATCTCAGGGAGTGTCATGTAATTTACTCTTAATGCAAAGAGTAAGAAACCTTGGCTGATTCAATAACATGCTTTGAGACTCATGAGGCAATGATGTGCAGTTTATTGCCGAGAGATATTTTATCTTTGGAGGAACCCCTCTGATTTCTTGAAGTTCTTTGCAATTGTCCAAAACTGGATTCTTTAGAAAGCCACATTGGCCATGCATTCATCAGGAAGAACTTTGAAAGCACTGCCAGTTAGGACTAAGAATTCTACATTGGGGAAGCTGGCAGGTGCCAAATCATTGTAGTTTAATCTAACATCCTCAAAGACTTCGATGAACTCAATCTTACTTGTCCTTCACTTTTACCAAGGCTCAAATTTACATACCGTCCACATTGTACGGCCGTCAATCTCTCGAGTTTCGGTAACATCAAAATACTTGTTGGCATCTGATTAAGCATCTTGCACTTGTCCAGCACTAGATATTTAAGCCCAGTGAGTTTCCTAAATGACAATGGCAATTCTTCAATAGCAGTTGCAGACAGATCAAGATTTTTTACATGTTTCATTTCCTCTAGTATGTTTGGCAAACATTGGAGACTTGAGCATTTTTTGAGAGACAGATATTCAAGTGATGTTACTTGAAGTTGTGAGGAAGAATCCTTAGATTGGTGCATCCAATAGCACTGAACCATGTAAGTTTATCAAGAAGCCCGATGGAATCATGAACTTCTAAATTCTTGCAGTTGTCAAGACACAGCTTCCTTAAATTTTGGGCTCCAGACATGTCAGGTGCTTGTTTTATGAATGTGCAACCTCTTAAAACCATTTCACTCAAAGACTCGAAATTCTGGTAACCCAAAATTAAAAACTAATTAGTTTTGGAAATTTCCAAATGCAGTTTATAAATGTAAATATATAAGACAAACAAAAGATTTCAAGAAAGATATCAACTGTGCATACCATGATTTTGAGTTGTTTCCCTAATATGTTGCAACTCTTAGACAAGTCTAACATAAAAGCCTCCTTGGATCAAATTCAGGTGGCAAAGACGGTGAAGGATATCCCCACCACTTTAGTACTCTCAAACTATTTGGGAGATGCTCAGGGCCTCTGGAAAAGTGGGCATTTTCAATAGATAGTAATTTTAGGTTTGTCATCTTCTTGAGCTCGCTTCCATTCCATCGTACTTCCTTATTCTTCGGCAAGTGTTGCATGATTACTTCAATTGTATCAGTTCCCTTTTAAGCCAAAAGAATAAAAACAAGAAGTTACAAGTTAGTTGTTGGGAATATCAATATATCATGTACATATTTAGAGAAGTTTCCAAGTCATGAAGCAGGTTATCCAATTATAAACACAAATTTCAAAAAGAAGTTGAGAATCATGCCCTCTAGAGCACACTTGTCAAAGCAGTTTCATCTAAGTGCAAAAAGAAAAACATTATTAGCACATACCTTGTAATTTTTTAAAACATCAACAATATCCTCATAAAGCCATAATCTACTGCATTTTCCTGGTTTTGATGGTGATTCCTGCCTAACAATTTCTCTTCCCATGTTCTCTACCATGTTATGCATTCTCACAAAACCGCATTGATCAATCTTTATTACAGATTTATCGATCAACACTCGAATAACAGACTCTGGTGAGAAACCACGACCTTGGAGCAATAAACTCACAACATCTTCACTACTACAATAGGGACTTTTAAAGTCGGCACATCTAAGTCGGTTGTCAAAAAGCCGACTTTAAAGCCCACTCAATGGCAATTTCGTAATTAAATGAACAGGGTTTGATAATCAACGTCGGTTATTGCGTCACTGTCGTTGTAACCTCTTTTTACGAAGTCAGTTTTCGTAATGCCCGACTTAGAATATATAAGAAATATTAAAAAAAAAGAATTACATTTTGGAGCCAAATTCAACGTCGGTTTTACCATTAACCGTCGTAGTTTTCTTCCTTTTCAAAGTCGGTTTTCTTAATAACCGACTTTGAATCACTTAAAAATTCAATAAAAGGATTTGTTTTTTTAAACTCGCGCTGGCCCGCCCATTCCTTTTCTCTCGATACGGTCGCGCCCCTTCTTCCTTTTTTTTAAACTTGCTATTATTATTGCTGCTAGGGTGTTTGGTGTTGCCGCTTCATTGTTGTTGGCTTTTGGGTTGTGGTGGTGGTACCATTTGAGTGGGAAGAATAAGAAGAAAGGTTATGGGGTCCGTTTTGATTGTTGTCGGCCATAGAGAGAGGACCACTTCTGCTGGGTTCGATCCAGAGGCCCTAGAGAGAGGGGTCAAGGCTTTCAGGGAAATTGAAGCCACCATTTCCGACGGGTCATTTCCCACTCCTCAAAATCCGTCCAAATTGAAGCCATTTTCCCACGGAAGTATCCCAAATCTATTTAGTGTAACCCTAGCCATGCGTGCATCGTCTGAGAAGATTCATTCCCAGCTTTCAAACTGTGCGACTCCGTCTTCCTCCGTCACAGGTACCAATATCTCTTTCCAATCAAACTGTTTTTTTCGTTTAACCCTTTCCTCTGTAATCGCGACTTCCATTGTTTGAGCTTATAAGGGTCCGCTTCCATTTTTTTGTTGTGAACAGATACCCTATAAGTGAGTGGAGCCATTTTCATTTTGTTTGGTGTCGTCTTCGATTTCAAGCGTTGGTGAGTGTATTCTATCATGACTCTTGGTTGTTCTGTGTTAGGGGTTTTTTGATTTTGTTGCATTTAACAGGGCTAGCTTAATGGTTTTTGTTTGGTTACTTTTCTGTTGGTGTTTTGTGTTGTGGTCTGTGTTTTGATTTTGAGTATCCAAAAGGGATGTGAAACGCTGACTGCAAGATATGTCTATCAAAATTGCATTCTTGTATAATTATATCATACCCCAATAAACTTAAAACTGAAGCCTGTTACAGTACTTATGAGTTATGACACCCCTTCATCAAGAAACCTTAAGTTATGATACCTTGTGTATGATCAAGTAGTTATGACACCCCTAGCTACATCAACAATGTGGCCTTTGAAGCAATAATAAACCTCTGCAACATATTATTATAGTTGAACTGAGACAGATACAAGCAAAGGAAAATCTAGAACAAGCTAGAAAACCATTTTTTTTAAATCTTTTAATTTTTCTACAAAACATGTATGGAAGTTTTGATATACCAAAATTTAATATTAAATCTTACTTGCCCCCTGTCAATGGTCTGTGTTTCCAACCTAATAAATGGTACTTCAATAATGCTAATGCTTTCTTTGGTGACTTTTGATATACCAAACCAGTGTTTCATAAGCTTTCTTAAGTTTCACATACTAGCTGAGCTGTGTCACAACAATGTCACTCAAGTTGACTTGACTTTGACATACTTGTAAATGTGTTTGGGTATCTAAATGTGTTGGATGTGGTGCTCTTATCACAAGCTAGTCTATCCAAGAAGCAGTTCTTCTGAATTTGAAGATCCACCTCTGACTCAACTTCAGAGTCCATTCTATCCCAATCTTTGGGTTCAAAAACTACCCAGATTACAAGCACCACAGGGTTCAAAATCTTTGGGTTCAGAGTCTCCTGCCATACTACTAACCACTGACACTTTATATCACATTTTCTTAAAACTTACTCAGTTTCGCAGATCTTAGTGTTCTCTGCCTCTTGGTAACTAATAAATAAATCTCCTCTTTTTTTATTTTTATTTGGGGGTACTTCCATTTTTATCATTGCAATACTAAATTTTGTAGCTTGTGTTTAGGAAGGGGAAGGGGGGTCATGGGTTTTTGTTAACCAGGTAGGCAAAAAAATGGTGTGACTTATGTTGATTTTAATATTTAGCATGAAAAAAAAGAGAGTAGATTTTGACTCTTAAAAACAAATCAGAGGAAGCATGTTTAATGCTCTTCCTTGTACTCTTCTTGTCAAGTGGGGGAGAAGTAATTAAAAATAAATTAATCCTCAAAAACTACCCAACCACCCCTTCTCACCTTGTAGTCTAGTAAACAGCAAAAAATGATTTTTGAGTCACATTTCTGAGCATTGTGAAGTTGTGAGCTGCATAAAGTAATGTGGTTCATTGGAGTTTTAAGCTATTCCAACATTCTTTCATTTATGTTGTTGCTTCTTTTTCGTGTTTGAATGGCTTGAACATCTTCCCAATTTTGTCTTAGTTTAAAAGTGGTTTACTTTTTCTGCCTAGTATTAAGTTGACTGTTTAAAGTGCATGAGCTTT
>PYAF01005901.1:628423-691964 GCA_007407185.1 Glycine tomentella
AATTTTAGTTCCTATAAATATATTTTTTGTTCTTGTAAATATCACTTTTTTATTTTAATCTTTGTGACATCATGACAATGATATGATATTTTGGATTACATAATAATTTTACTAGTTAAACTAATTTAATGACATGACATAACATATGATGATGTCTATAATTTTGAATTTCACATATCATATGTCTATTTGTAGATTATCAAATAATATTCAATTTTGTATTAAATATTAAATTGATAAGCTTAATAATAATATTCATAAAATAAATTAAATTATAAATAAGTTGAATAAGTCAAGTTCGAGTTTTAGTTAGACTCATTTAAATAAATAAATGAGTAAATATTCATTTTGATCCCTGAAAATATGAGGTGATAACAAATTGGTTCTTAAAAGATGAAAAATTCAAATTTAGTCATCGAATGTGCAAAAAGTGCTATAGATTGGTTTTTTCGTTAAATTTATGAAACTGTTTGTCATTTTATTGTAATATTTAAGAACCAATT
The DNA here is from genome assembly GCA_007407185.1 of Glycine tomentella. Classification (NCBI taxonomy): domain Eukaryota; kingdom Viridiplantae; phylum Streptophyta; class Magnoliopsida; order Fabales; family Fabaceae; genus Glycine; species Glycine tomentella. The sequence continues at coordinate 628,927 of PYAF01005901.1, forward strand.
TGTTATTAAATTATCTAAATGATTAATCTGTCGCACTTTTCGTGCATGCACTATATTTGTATCTACAAGAGTCAAACTTCAATATTAGTGTCGAAAATGATCTTCTCACTAGCCATGAATTGTAGAGAGTCTAATTTATGACACGAAAACAATCAAAGATATGAGATGAATTCTATGACATCTAATAGAATTTGGGGTCTTGCTTATTTTCCTAATGGTGCAAAAGCTATTGATTGTAAATGACTACATGAGTTTCTAAGTTGTGTTTGTGTCCAAGTTAAATAAAACATAACAAGAAAGCAACACATGTTGCTTTCACGCTTTTGCATTGAAACTTGTATTTTTTCTATTCAACTTGATTTCAAACACATAAGAAGGGTCGTTTGACTTGCATAAATTTAAGGAACATTACAACACAAAACTACTTTTTCTACGTTTGATTTTAAAAAGGCTTACAAGACAACACAAAAGAAATGAAATAACACAAAACAAAAACGTAAATTGTTACTTAATAAACCATGGTATAACTTTTTGTCTTAAGTACAATAGATGTAAAAGATAAAAATACTCAATATCTTCTTTTTTCTCTCTCTCCCCACTTATATGACTAAAAATCCGTTCTTATCTTATCTTGCCTGAACGATCACCATCTTTTTCAGAAGATTTTTATACAATTACTAATATAATGAGTGTAAAGCTTTTCTTTTATCAAAGTAAAAAGAAATATTTTAAGTTGTTTCATGGGTAGGATATATGTAATAATATTATAATATTATATATAAAATATAATTTATTATTCTATTATATAATAATAATAATAATTGTATTAAAATCATTAATATTTAAAAGGATATAATAGTGAATTTGATGTTCTTTTGTTTGTTTATTATTCACCAGATAATATACAGAACAAAAAGATGTTTCATTACTTAAACAATTCTTATGTACCATTCTTTTTGTGTTGTATTTTAGTAGGTAATAAGAAATCCTAAGATTAAGATTCATTGGACAACATTGAGAGATATAAAACAATATTTATTTCTAAAGATTCACACGGAAGAAATTAATTGCAAGGAAACATTTTCTCTTGGATTTAAGAAAGATTCTATTTGTACCATTTTGGCATTATTTACTTATTTTTCATTTGTAGCTCCAATAGGTGAATGGGAAAGCAGCATTTCTCTTTTAGCAATGGTAAATTGGTTTACAAACTTAAGAAACCTCTACATGGATCGAAACACGTTTTCCATCAATGCTACTCAAAATTTCATGATTTTTTTTTTACATTTAGCTTCACTACTACACAAAAAGTTTTTTATGACTTCAAAATAACAATGATTATACCAAAATCGATGTAGAAAATTGGCCAGTGGCATTTTGGTAAATAAGTGGACACGTTAATGATGATTTTAGGAAAAACTATTGTAAAATCATTCAATACGACGACGATTTTGGTATGTGGTTACAACTATCAATCAAAACCTTTTAAAAACACCGAGTTTGTACCCCCAAAACAAATGAATCAAAAAGGGTTTTCAAAAACAAAACATACCCAAATGACTCGTTTTGAAAAATCTGTAACATGTCATTACTGCATGAAGAAATGTCACACATCACATAAGTGTTATGCTACAAGGTTCTTTGTGCCAAATGGAGAATGCATATGGGTTCCTTAGAAAAAGAGAAAAATAGCTAACCCCTATGGACCCAACCTTAATTGGGTACCTTTCTTTGTTACTTGATTTGATTGTTGCAGGTGTGTCTTAGAGTTAAAGATTCACTATGGTACATGGATAATGGATGCTCTAGGCACATGACTGGTGATACATCCATGCTCACTAATCTTATATTATAGAAGGAGGATTTGTCACCTATGGAGACAGCAACAAAGGAAAAATAATTGGAGAAGGCAATATCGATGATAGCTTCAAAACCAAAATCAGAAATGTGCTTTATATTGAAGGTCTAAAGCATAATCTTTTGAGCATAAGCCAGCTTTGTGACAAAGGATTAAAGGTATCCTTTAATGATAATTGTTGCTTAATATGTGATGGTGAAACTGATGAGGCAATCTATGTTGGAAAAAGAAAAGGAAACATTTACTTGCTTGCAATAGAACATGCATTCATTCATAACATAAACTGCTTAGTGAGTAAGATTGATGAATCATGGCTTTGGCATAGGAGAGCAAGTCACATCAACATGCATTATATGAACAAGCTCATAAGGAAGGACTTAGTAATTGGATTGCCTAAACTCAAGTTTGAAAACGACAGACTTTATGATGTTTGTCAAAAAGGAAAACAAACACAAATTTCTTTTCAAAACAAGAACATTGTTTCCTCCTCAAGACCTCTTGAATTACTTCACATGAATTTGTTTGCTCCTTCAAGAACTATGAGTTTGGGTGATAATTACTATGGACTTGTCATAGTTGATGATTACTCAAGATTTACATGGACTTTTGATAAGTGTCATATTTTAGCTACTTTCGAGATTATAATGTTGGCACTTATCCTTTGATTTCAGTGAATTTGATTATAAAATTGTCCTAATCCTAGTTGTTTTGTAGTTAGTACATATATAAGTATGTTATTTTCATTTTGGAAGATTCATCCACTCAATTTCGGTGTTTTGATTGGTATCAATTGTATTCGGAACATCCAAAGCAACCAAGACAAGCACAAAAGGGCAATAAGGTCAAAATAGGAACTTTCTTGAAGCAATTTCGCCCATAACTCGCCCAGGCTAAGGGGTTTCTTCAGCAATGGGTTTTTAACTCACCCAGGCGAGTGAACCATCTGTATTTGACTCGCCTGGGCGAGTGGCATTCTTCACCATTAAGTTTTAACTCGTCTAAGCGAGTGAAAACAGGCAAAATTGGTCGCCTAGGCGAGTGGACACGAGCAGGTCACCAATGGCTAAAAATAGGAATGCAAAATGAAGGGTGAAGCACCAATTTAGAGAGGAAGAATGTGAGAAACAAGGGAAAGGCTTAGAGAGAGGTGAGAGAAGAGAGAAAAGGAGTGGAAACTCTACAGGAATGAACCGGAGATAGCCACATTCGTCATGTTTTCTATTGATATCTTGCTCTGCACCATGATCGGTTAGTTTTTCCTAAGGATTGGATGTAATCTTTTGTACCCTCATGTATCTCTTTTAATATTTGATATATGTATGAATCTTTTCTATTCATTTTGGTGATTTCATTCTGTTCTTAATGCTTAATTCTAGTTGATCACTGGATTCATAAAAATAGATTCTAAGCTTGACTGGAAAGTACCCTTAGGATCTTAAATGTATGATTTTACTCTTTACGTTACGTTTCTAGAAATAGTGCATAACGTTTAGATTGCAAATATCACGAGATTATGATTGTAATGCTTGGTTATTTACTTCGTATGCGAGGGATCGATATACGATAAATATCCTTAAAATTCTCTAATGCGAGAGATCTATTCGGGGTGAATTAATGTGTGCATCAGTAATGATAGAAAATGATTTATACATTGTAATGTTAAATGGGTACTGAGGGTATGAATGATGAAACTCAATCCTACGTTATCTTTAATTAATTAAATTCATCAGTTTCTGTATTTCTGTAATTTCTTTATTTCTGTTATTTTCGTTATTTCCGCAAAACCAAACAAAAACTTCGACTATACTTGTTGTATATAACCTATTAAACTGTTACTTTTATTTAAATTAACTGAGTAACTCAAGTCCTTGTGGAGACAATCTTTTGTAAATTATGTAACTTACAACGACAATTGGTATGCTTGCAAAAAGTCTAACAACTTTGTTCTTGAAATCCAAGAGTAATGCTTTTAATGCTTTCAGAAAATTAGCCAAGCTTTTGCAAAATGAAAAGGGCTGCAAAATAGTCTTAATAAGAAGTGATCATGGTGGTGAATTCCAAAATGAACATTTTGAAAAATTCTATGAAGAACATGGAATAAACTGTAATTTTTCAGCTTCTAAAACACCTCAACAGAATGATGTTGTGGAGAGAAAAAATAGGTCACTTGAAGAAGGTGCAATAATGCTTCTTAATGAAACTAATTTGCCAAAACATTTTTGGGTTGATGCAGTGAGCATTGTATGCTACACTCTAAATAGATTACTTATAAGGTCCATCTTAAAGAAAACTCCTCATGAACTTTACAAAGGTAGAAAATCAAATATTTCACACCTTAAAGTTTTGGGTTGTAAATGTTTTGTTTTAAACAATGAAAAGGAATTTCTTGGCAAAATTGATGCAAAAGCTGATGAAGCAATCTTTCTTGAATATTCAATGCAAAGTAAAGCATATACAATATTCAACAAAAGAACCATATGCATGGAAGAATCTATACATGTTATTTGTGATGAATCTAACTCCTCAAAAGAGGGAAAGAGCTTTGAAAATGATGCAGGACCATTGGAAGAAAATGTCACTGCCAATGCAACAAATGAAAGAAATAAGGGTGAAACAAATGAAGAAGTTGACCCTTCAACTCCAACTCAAAGGCCAAAGGATTGGAGAACAACTAGATATCTCTCCCTATACAACATCATTGGTGAAGTATCTAAGGGAGTATCCACTTGATCATCTCTTAGAAATTTATGTTGTGATGTGGCCTTTATATCTCAAATTGAACCTAAAAATATTGATCAAGCATTACTTGATGAATATTAGATGCTTGCTATGTATGATGAACTAAATCAGTTCAAGAGAAATGAAGCATGAGAACTTGTTCCTAAACCTCCTTCTTATAAGCCAATAGGCACCAAGTGGGTTTTCTGAAACAAACTTGATGAAAGTGACATCATAGTTAGAAATAAGGCCAGATTGGTTGCAAAAGGTTACAACCAAAAGGAAAACATTGACTATGAAGAAACATATGCCCCTGTTGCTAGGTTGGAAGCAATTAGGTTGCTGCTTGCATTTGCATGTTTGATGGACTTCAAATTATGTCAAATGGATGTAAAAAGTGTCTTTCTAAATGGTTACATAGAGGAAGATATATATGTTGATCAACCTCCTGGTTTTGTAGACTTCAAACATCCAAATCATGTCTTCAAACTAAAGAAAACCCTTTATGGCTTAAAACAAGCACCCAGGTATTGGTATAAAGAGTGAGTAATTTTCTAATTAGTCAATCCTTCACAAGAGGATAAGTTGATAAAACATTGTTCATCAAGAAATCTGCTAGCGATATATTACTTGTTCAAATTTATGTTGATGACATTATCTTTGGTTCAACTAACAATTCTTTGTGTAAGGAATTTTCATCTTCAATGCAAAATGAGTTTGAAATGTCAATGATGGGAGAACTAACATTCTTCCTTGGACTTCAAGTGAAACAAATGAAGAATGGAACATTTCTTAGTCAAATAAAATGCTGCAATGAATTGATCATAAAATTTGAAATGGAGAAAAGAAAGGATGTTGCAACTCTTATGACAACCATAACTTACCTTGATTTTGATGAAAAATGCAAAAAGGTTGATGAATCAAGATATAGAGGAGTGATAGGATCTTTGTTGTACTTGACTTTAAGTCGTCCAGACATCATGTTGAGTGTGTGCTTATGTGCAAGATATCAAGTCAATCCAAAAAAGTCACACCTCAACAATCAAAAGGATCATCAGATACCTAAAATCAACTCCAAAAGTTGGTCTATGGTATCCTAAAGGTGCAACACTAAACTTAATTGGTTATTTAGACTCTAACTTTACAGGCTACAAGTTAGATAGGAAAAGCACAAGTGGAACATGTCATCTACTGGGAAGTTCCTTGATCTCATGGCACTGCAAGAAACAGTCATGTGTTGCTCTCTCAGCAGTTAAAGCTGAGTACATTGCACCTGGTAGTTGCTATGCTAAAAGCCTATGGCTCAAGCAACAACTTCAAGACTTTGGTGTTGAATTGAAAGAAATTCCCTTGTTGTGTGACAACACCAGTGCTATCAACCTATCAAAGAATCAAATCATGCACTCAAGGATAAAACATATTGAGATCAGACATCACTTCATCAGAGATCATATTCAAAAGGGTAATTGCTCAATTGAATTTATTGATACTGATAATCAATTGGCTGTTATATTTACAAAATCCCTTACTAGAGATAGATTCTTTGTTCTAAGAAACATGCTAGGTATCCTTGATGAATCCATTATTGATTAGCATGTAAATAATATGTTTGATAACAAGTAATTTAACTCACAAGTACATTATGCATCACATGTAGCAAAATTCGAATTCTGATAAATGTCACTATTCATACTGCATAACTCTCTATAATGATCGATTACCATAAATTGTAATCAATTACTTAAGGTCTGAATTGGGCCTTCCTCATTGACTTAATCGATTACTTGGATTAATCGATTACAGTGAAAAATCTCACTGGTGTGATCAATTACACCATTGTATTAATCGATTACATGAAGATTTAGGACTATTACAGGTTAAAAACTCTCTGGAGTAATCGATTACTACCACGAATTAATCGATTACTTGAGGTTCAAAGGTATACCTCACCCTGGAATAATCGATTACAAGGGTATCATAATCGATTACTTCTAACGTTTCTACAAATCTGCACAGCTTTCAATGAAAAATCTAAAACCTTATCTCTAAATTCAAATTACGGTTCAATTCACCCAGATATCATTGGGCTTCGTGATAGCAGTTATTCTAATTTGAAAATTCAAATCTTAAATTTATTATGGCTCTATAAATTCTGAATCCATGAGCCTTACTCCTCACACCAAAAATCATTCTCCTCCCTAAGCAAAATTCTAAGTTTCTTTTTGCTCTGCCTCTTCTTCATCTCCTCTACCAAAATTCTGTGTATCCTAAAATTGAAATTTTTGTCTCTTCACCATGTCTCAACCATCTTCTTATAAGAAATAGAAAACCAGCAAAAGAAACCAACCAAAGTTCTAAAGCTGCTGAGAACAGCTTAGATACTTGGTTCTCCTCTGAGGCTGAAAAGAACAACTACATGTAGTTCCATGCCACAAAGCTTGTCCCGCCTCCCAAATATCTTGACCTTAACTGGTTTTTCTCTGAGGGATTCAATTTCCTTGAAATGCTGCAAGCTCAAAGGCTGACCAAATTGCTGGAGATGAAGGGTTCTTATTACCCTTAATTGGTAAAAGTATTTTATACTTGTGCCAAGGCTGGAATGGATGGTATTCTCCGCTCCAAAGTGATTTGAGTGGCTGTGGTGATTGATGACATTATGTGGAATGCAGTGGCAGGTATCACCTTTGGAGGTATCTGGAGGTTTGAAGAAGAAATTGGTGGTTACTCAAAGATGAATACCTATAGAGGTATACTGATGGATCCTAATGCACATGTAGGAAATAGATTAGGAGTTGGTCGCATGACTGTAGAAGATAGACTCCTTCACTACATCATCACATACATCCTAACACCTAAATCAACCAACCATGCTCATATCACTGATGATGATCTTTAGCTGGTGTATGGGATGGAAATTGGAACTCAAATCAATTGGTCTAAGCAACATAGAGACTAGAATGAGTCTCAAGGACTTTGATTATCTTTAGCTTAGTGGCTGTCTTATTTAGTTTCTAGTTCTGTTGCTTTTGTTTTCTCATATTCTGCTTTCATCTTTGATAATTTACTTTCATGTATGCACCTTAATCATTGAATATAAAATTGCTCTTATGTTTTTCTGATCTTCCTTTGCTTATTTCACAATTATTGGTCTAATTTTGCCTTTGATAAGCCAAAAGGGGGAGAAAAATAAATATATATGCAGGGTGCAGGGGATATATATATATATATATATATATATATGCAGGTTGCAGGGGGAGTAAAATAAAATAAGGAAACATAACTGAACGTTTGCTCTGGTTAAACTGAACATAAGAATTGCTCTTAATCCGAAATGATATAAAATTACATAAGAAAGGGGGAGCAATAAATATGATTATGAATGTGTATAGTTTATGCAAAGAATATTTGACACTTGGTCTTGGCAAGAAGTTGATTCGGTTTTAGGTATCAAGTAAATGCTCATGGAAACTATCTCCTAAAAGAACACTAAGGATCATAAAGTTCACTTGAAGTTTGGCATGATCAAAGCCAAAAAAGGAGAGATTGTTAAACTCAGGGGGAGCTAGAGAAGATCAAGAAGTTGAGGTTCTTAGACATTGTAATGTTTAGGCTTTTACATTCCAATTCAATTGAATGACATATGTAATTTGTATATGTCTAAGTGATGGCTCCTATGATCCATTGCATTGCATAAACATCATTCATGTTTTCACAAAAGCATAAATTTCATAAAAAGCTTTTCTGAAACACAAGGTTTTCATGAATGCATAATACGCCAAGTGTTCAATGTTTCAAGATTTGGAAAAATATTTTCTCACTGGTTTAATCGATTACCAATATATGGTAATCTATTACTTGAGATCTAAGAACATCTTTAATCGATTACGAGATTGTTGTAATCGATTACACAGTACAAAATCACAGAATAGACTTCCTATGATAATCGATTATTGCATAATGGTAATCAATTACTTGACAACTATTTTGAATAATACTTCCTGTGATAATCGATTACTTTGCAATTTAATCGGTTACATTGTTCATAAGTCTTTACCAGGAAGCTCAAGAACACTTTAATCGATTACATTATTCATAAGTCTTTTCCAGAAAGCTCAAGAACACTTTAATCGATTACATAAGTGATTTAATCGATTACTGACAGTTATATCAGTTTTGTCTATAAATAGAACCAACTTGTTTTAACTGAACACAATGAAAATATCAACTAAATTCATAACCTTTCTGAAGAAAGAAAAAGATACTATGAGCTACTAAGTGTTTGTCCCACAAATCCTTCTTCTTCATGAAATTTCGAAAGAATTTATTTTTGGGCCACTTTCTAAAGAAGAACTTGGAGAGAAGTTCTGAGATTGTTTTCATTCAATCTTGATTCAAGTTTAGTAATCATTTGCATTCAGTTTTGTGTAACTAGTGCAATAGGTTTCTTAAAGCTTGTCTAGAATAGGTTTTTCTAGAGGGTAGAGTAGAGAAGAGTTTTCTCTATGTCTTGATCACAGAGAGTTTAAGGGAGTTAGATTTCTTGTTCTTAATGTAGGTTTGATTGAGAGTGATTGTATAAGCTTGTAAGAAATAAGATTGCTAATCATTGAACTCTAACTAGTTGGTTAGGAGAATTGGATGTAGCTTTTCTAAGTTGAGAAGTGAACCAGTATAAATCTTGGTGTTAATTACTTCTTCTTTATCTTTTCTTGTGGTTATTAATTGGCATTCGTTGGTATAACTTTTCATAATCAATAGAAACATTTTTGTTGTTATTGCATTCTTTAAAGATTGGAGTTTGATTGAAAGTGTTCAATGATTGTTTTGTGATACGATCCCTTTCTACTCTAATTGTTAAAGAAATTTTAATTGGCCAAGAACAAAAAATTCACCCCCCTCTTGGTTCTTATGTGATGTTCATACTGTTTTCACTTACAACATCGATTTTTTCTAAAATCGATGTCGAAAGTGCCTTTCCCACATTGGTTTCAAATAAAATCGATGTTGTATAGCCACTTTCTACATCGTTTATTACATAACCAATGTAGAATGTCACATTTTAAAAGAAAAAAATTGTCAATTCTCTTTATTTCCCTCTCTGTAATTTTAAAATCATCTGCTATGAATATTTCATGAATAAGTATTTAACATGATGGATCTACTATGACAACATTTCGCTTAGCAAACAAGGGTGTTAAATTGTAAATTTATAGGAACAAGTTCTACCAATTTAGTCTTATTATATAGAGGTAAAGATATGTATGTGTGTACAAGTGTAAATCAATAAATTTATAGAAAGAACTTGCATGAATAACTCAAAAAATAATGCATACAAGAAAACTTTGCACATTTTAAGGCACATTATATAAACTTTTCTATACAAAATAGGAATGTACAAGAAATAATCGAATTTGGTTTTACAGCTTTTGTTTGTGAGGGGATAATATGATATTTTGGCATTAAATTAAAGTCCTCGTCTATTAGAATATTGCTCCACTTAATATCTTGGTGCTCAATTTTTGGCTCAATTGCCTCATACAAGTAAGCCAGCCAACAGGGTACAGTAATCAAAGATAAAAACAAAATTCATCCTTTTAAAATGTGCACCCTCTCCACCTATGTCCTCCTTATCCAAATGTGGTAGGTAACATCACCCCAAAATAGAGACCAGTTGAGTAGAGCTAGCAACATGTGGTATTTGAAATCACTAAAAACATATTGTGTACCATTATTTCACAATTAGGTGATAGAAGACAAGTGAAATAAATTTAAGGGAAGTATACCGTAAGGGCAATAATCACATCTTGAGTGTCAAGCCCATAGTTTTCAGCAAGTGTCTTAGGCACCACAAAATTACTATAATGATATCAAAATTACTTTTCAACTATAATATTATTTCCTGTCTAACTTTAATTTCTATTTTTTCTAATCACATTAATACTAATATAAACCCAACCCAATATAACATTAATAAATTGTTTATTTTTAGTTCTAGGATCAAATGTTTTTTATTAACACCAACAAAATATAAGAATTTTTTTTCTAAACATGATTGATTTTCCTCTTATTCCAATTTTGACATTTAACTTAATCGAAAATGCTAAACATCCCCCACATTTTGGGGTATTGGTGTCAAATGAGAGACATAGAAAGGAAAAAATATGTAGAAAGAAAAGTAATAGATGTGATAAATTATGTAATAAAAAATAAAAATATATTAGAAATAAAATGAGATGAAAAAATGTATGTTAATAATAACCCAAACTCGATAGTTTGATAAATAAATTTTAAATAATTTACTATCAAATTATTACTTCTATAATGTTTAGGATAATGACTGTTTAATTAAGTGGGACTTACACAACTTGGCGTTGGTTCTAGAAGATGGAGTAGGTGTGGAAGTCCTTGGTGGGGTCGAACCAGAGGTTGAGTCTTTGCTCCCTTTGCCAATGTCATTCACATACACGTTGGTTTGGACTGAGTAAGGTTCACCAATGGTGTTCCCCAAAAATTAGAAATCAAAATCGTTGTGAGTTGGGCCATCTGATAACATCTGCATCACAATAATTTAAGATGACATCAATTAAGAGTATAAAGCAAGGTTGTCGAATCGCAATACATATCGTGAATCGTTCAACTGTTTTTTTGAATCGTGAATCGTGAATTGTATCGAATCGTAAGATTCAGAAACAAATTAAAAATAACTTAAAAATATATAATACTATATCAATCCAAATTTAAAAAATCCAAATACAAAAATATATAAGTAATCAAATCTAAAACCAGTTATTCTCATATTAATTAAATTTCAAGACTAATAATATTATCACTACTATCACTATCAGCATCTAGTATTGCAATATCTAGTCCTTCATTCTCTTCATTAGTAGAGACATTTGATTCATCTCTCATATCTTGTTCAACAATCTGAGATCCTTTTCTATTATCAATCTTGTTGACATTATCTTGTATGATGATGCCTTTGCCTTTATCATTCCTGTCAACTTGAAGATTTCGAGGACCTAAAAATATACATAATGTAAATAAATATATTATATAAGGTATTTGATTAGAAAAAATATTATATATGCAAATATACCTCTCTTTCTCTTTTTGCTTTGGTCTCCTTCATCAACGTCGAAGCACTCATGAACATCCATCCAAGATTCCTTATCCATTAGGCAAGGCTCCTCTTGTTCAGTAATCCATTCCTCGTCAGAATATAAATCTGATAAGCATATAGGATCATATGTGTCTCCTTTTTCCTCCCATTGTTTTTGCCTAGTTTCAAGTTGAAGGTTGTATTTAACAAACACAAGAGCATTCAACCTTTGTTGCTCTAAACGGTTTCTTCTCTTAGAGTGAATTTGATCAAACACACTCTAATTTCTCTCACACCTTGTAGCACTGCAAGTGAGACTTAGGATACGAATAGCTATTGTTTGCAGCTCTTTGCAGTCATCTCCAAAACTATTCCACCATAAAGCTAGCAAAACAAATAATAATTGATAAATAAAAATTTGGTTGATGACTTAATTTTTAATTTTAAAAAAAATCAAAACATCAATTTAATCAATAAACAAAATTAAATGATTACCAGGTTGCTTCCTAGCTCTAGTTGCAATTGCTAAACTATTTCCAAAGAGTCCTTTAGCCCTATCAAATTTCTCAATTTGAGAATCAATTGTGATCCTTGTTTCAATATTAGGACACATCTTCTCTAGTGTCTTCCATAAGCCAATTTTAACCTCACGATCTGGGTTAAAGTTTGAGCCATAGTGGAACCTATATAATTATTATAAATTTAGAATAAGGCTTAACAATAAATCAAATATCATACATAAATAATTTCATAAAAAATAAATTTTATAAAAAATACTTACTTTGGATTAAGAAAATATACTGCTGCATGAAGAGGCCTATGAAGTTGTGAATCCCAACGCTTGTCAATGATTTCCCATACATCCTTATACCTCTTTTCCTCATGATTAAAACTCTTTGCTATTTCTTCCTTTGCGCTATCCATAGCCTCATAAATGTATCCCATTGCAGGTTTTGAATCACCATCCACAAGTCTGAGAACTTTCACCAGAGGAGACACAATTTTCAAGCTATAAACTATTGATTTCCAAAACCTTTTATCAACCAAAACAACATTTTCTGCAAATTTGGCTTCCGGCCTAGAGGAATAAGCACTATTAACCCATTTTTCAGATGTAAACATAGATCGAAGTGCAGTCTTTTGTTTCAAAATTGACTGCATTGTCAAATATGATGTAGCAAACCTTGTTATTGCTGGCCTAGCTAACTCTCTACCTTTGGAAAATGTTCTATATAAATTCAACACCCATGTGTGCCTATAAATGAAAGTTGTAATTTTCTTTGCTTTCCAAATGGTATTATAGAACATTGTAATGCCACCAATGTCTTCTAAAATCAAATCAAGACAATGGGCTGCACAGGGTGACCAAAAGAGTTGTTTTCTTTAATCCATCAACTTTTGTCCTGCAGATACAAGGACTGAAGCACTATCTGTCACTACTTGAACGACATTTTCTTCTCCAATTTCCATCACCATCTCATCAAGTAATTCAAACATTTTTTCAGCATCTTTAATAAAACTACTTGTATCAATAGATTTTATAAAAACAGTTCCTCTAGGACTATTAACAAGAAAATTAGTAAGAGATCTACCTTTTCTATCAGTCCATCCATTTGACATCAATGTACAACCAATTTTCTTCCATTCCAGCTTATATTTATCCAAACTAGCATGGACAAGATCAACTTCTTTCTTCAAATATGACACCCTCACTTCATGATAAGATGGTGGTTTTAAACCTCTACCATATTCACTAATAGATTTCACCATATTAATAAATAATGGACTCTTCACTAAATTAAATGGCAACGCATTGCGATATATGCATCTACAAATATCCCGAACCACCAAATCTCTATCCTTCACCATTGAATTTATAGTTTGTTGTTTCATAGTAGATGAGCCACCTCCACTTTTTCCTTTTATCATAAAATTATCCATGTTTCCTTTTTTGTGTGGATCTTTATCATCAAAGCACTCTAGTTCATCATCTTTGCTTGCATCCTCAAATATTTTTTGAAATAGATCTCTTACTTCTTCCGGCACTTGTTGGCATGGAGCAACTTCTTTGTGTGTTCCAGTAAGGTGATGCTTCATTCTAAATGCTCCTCCCCACATTGTTTTTGGACAATAATTACATTTAACATTTAACCTATTGTCAAGGGACTTACAATGATTCCAGGTTATATCCTTTTCCTTTTGAGTTTTTTTTCTTTGGAGCCATTTTTATTGTTTCTGTCCTAGATAAAAAAAATAATTAAATATACATAAGTATATCAACTTTGCAGTTTACACTTTAATTTAATATAAAATAAAAACAATAGCTTAAACTGAATATAGTGTGAACAGTGGGAAGTGGGAACGTAATACAATATAGAGAATGTAGTTAATATACTGAAAAAGTGAATAACTGAATATAGCTTAAACATTAAAAAATTTAAAAGGCTTTTGATAAAGTAGGAAGGCAGCACCGAAGTGACCGAACATATTGCAACTCTGATAAAGCTGAAACTTTTACAATATTTTAATTTAAAATATAGCTTAAACAAAACAAACGTACTCTTCTTCTTCTTCTTTAGTAATTAGTACTGTTCTTCTTCTTCAGTACTCTTCTTTTTCTTCAAAGCTTCTCTTCAACTGTAAGCTTCGACCGCAACTGCTCGTCACTTCTGGGCACCTTATTTCGTCACAGGAGATCCAAGTCAGCACGTCACTGCGTCACTGTGTGTAGCCTCTTCCCTGCAATCTGCAACTTCTCTCTCTGTGAGTCACTGCGTTCCCTTTCTTTTCGATTTCTTTTTTCTTTCTTTTCTTTTTGATTTTATCTTCCAACTCCGCGACTCTTTGGATTCTGTTTTTCATCTTCCAATTTCGCGACTGTTGGTTTTTCTTTTTTTAAAATTTGAATGGAAAACTTGAGAGCGGGTTCACGATTCAGTTATGAATCAAACGATTCCACGATTCAATGTTCCAATTCAACTTCAAAATGATTCAATGGTCCGTTTCGTATCATTTTTGGCTTGTATCGGATCGAATCGGACGATACGAGTCGTGTATCGTGCGATACTAACAACACTGGTATAAAGTTGTAGTATTAAGTTACACTAAAAATATTGGATCGTGGCTCAAATGTGCAGACAGGGACAAAGACAATAAATGCAAGAATCAATTGATGTATCCATATTCATGGGTTCAAATGAAAGTAGGTAGCTTACACTAATGGCTCTGGTAATAGTCAATTCATTAATGCAAATTTGGTTGTCTGCATTGAGCTGAATATGTACATCGTAAATTACGTTCACTATTAACTAAGCATTATAGCTAGTAAATAGTAATTATCATAAGCTCCGTACTAAAACAACAAAAGAGCATCATGAGCAAATTTGTTCTTAAAAAAATAAGTAAAATTTTCACTTACATAAAAATCAATGACAGTTCTAACAGAGCCACCCTCCACAAGCTTGAGTTGGATGGTCACTTTCCCAAACATATATTTGCTCTTAGATACAAATCTAGCACCTGCAGTGTTCAAAAAAAGGTCATATGTTTAGTTGAAAGATAACACATTTTGTAGGGCTATTAAATGAACTAATAAGAATTAGATCTAACAAAAAACAAGTGTAAAATTAGACATCACGGGCTATTAACAAATAACATTACTAAAAATGCTTCAAAGGTAAAAACATTATGCAAATGCCACAACCTTGTCTCATGATGAAAGTTAGAGATTTGGAATGGTTAATTACCAGAATAGTTATCAAGTTTGAGCTTGATAACACCCCAACTTGGAATTCCCAATGAAAATTAAATCACCAACTTCCACAAAAAAACAAAACACAAGTTGATAACTAAAAAAAAAATAAAAAATCTCCCCCTCCATAACTTGCTCTTTTCCAACAAAAAAGTCCACAACATTTAGGCCTTAAAAATTACCCTTTACACAATGAACATAAGAACGAAAAAAAAAACTATGCACTACTGAATAGAAAATTATCTCACGTGTTCAACCTTTCTCACAAATTATTGAATTTTTAAGTGTAGCAATATGAGAGGGGGGGGGGCTCACTGTCAAGATAGCTGGCAAGTGAAGTAGAAAGGTAAATATCCTCAAGACCTAACCAAGACATTGTGCTTTTCTGGTATCAAAAAACCACAGAAAAATTCTCCATAAACCACATCAATGGCATTGACAGTGCTGATTAAACACTTCAATGTCAATTTCTGAATTCCGCAACCTTGAGTTCCAGATCGAAAGAGTGGAAAGTGAAGGTTTTTGAAAGGGAAATGGGAGAGTTGAATGTTCTAGGGTTTGGAGATTGAGATTTGGGATAGATCCAGAAGGAGGTGCTGCTTCTGTGCCATCTGGGGTTGGGTTTGTTCCTAGCTATGCGTTCACTCAAATCACAATACCTGACTTCCTTCACTATGAAATGTTGTGGGTTGTGGTGGAAATGAATGCGATGTTCGTTGATGAAGACAACGGAAGTATCGAGGAAGATAGAAAGTGAGGTGGCACAACACTCCTCGATGGAGGTGACGCAACACTCCTGTCCATTCAACTCGCTGAGATCTACCACCACATCCTCCAGTGCCACTGTCGGGAACGTCGACACGTTTTCTGGCACCATCGACTGCGGTAGATCCATCAGATCCAGCGACTCCAATGCGTCTACAGTCCTCGAGGCACGACTTTTGGCCTACCAGAACCTGATTAACCTAATTAAGGTGGAGGTAATCCTCGAGGCATGAATTTTCGTTCTTCAAAGCATTTTTCTTCGTGGAGAGTGATCGAGAAAAGAATAAGGCAACAATTAAGAGAGTGTTTTAGAAAGATTGACAATATCAATTTTTTAATAATCAATGTTGTGTATATTTTTTAACATCGATTTTAATTTTAGCGAGAAAAATAACATCGGTTTTGATGAAAATCGATGTTGCGAGATATACACAACATCGGTTTTTATAAAACTGATATTAACAAGTCATTTTATTTACAAAAATGTCATCACATTTTATGTTAACATCGGGTTTTCATAAAATCGATGTTAAATTAACAATGTTAAAAGTATATTTTTTAGTAGTAAGTAATGTAGTTCTATGATCTATCTTGTCTTGGTTTTGTTTGTGCTTTTTCTCTGTTTCATTGGGCATATTTATAGAACTATCGCATTATCTTTGTTTCCTTCCACATGTTTATTTTAATAAAATGTTTTGTGATTTTACTTGTTTTCACATCTAAGTACAAAATACAAAATTTTTAGTTTATTTTTTTATTATAAAAAATTTGTAGAAAAAACAATAAATTTTAAAAATGAAAAAAAATCAAAAACATTTTATAAAAATACCACTTTCTAAGACGATTCTTTCAGAAAATCATCTTAGAAAGTAGACTTTTTAAGACGATTTTTCAGAAAATCGTCCTAGTAAGATTACTTTCTAAGACGATATTTTGAAAAAACCATCTTAGAAATTATAATTTTTTTAATATTTTTAAAACAAAAAAAGTACATTGTAAAACGGTTTCAGAGAGAACCGACGTAGAATTGGAGATTCTAAGACGGTTTAAAAATCGTCTTGGAAAGTCAACATTGTTCACGACGACAGATTTAAATACGGTTTCCAAATCATCATGGAATGTATTAAAGAATTGATGTGGAAATGTTTTTTTGTATTAATTTTTAAATAATTCATATAGATGTTATATAGATCGAAACAATTTTGAATCCTTGGGCCTTGAGACGGCCCATGCATCCTCCAAAATCGTTGCATGTATACTTGGAAAAGTTGAAACTTACCAACCACTAGATTATAGCTACGGTGCCAAAACAAGATTTCCCAAGAAAGACAAACTTGTCCAACGTGAACATGTTAAAAGGAGATATTTAGCTTCACCACCAATTAAAGTAATGAACACCAAATGCAACCAATGGATGTTATGCCTACCAAGTACCAACCAACCAGCTAGAATCAAACAAATCCATTCACGTCAACATAATTCAATCATGCTAAGTATAATTCCTCTTTCTCTAGTTCTATTTTTTTTGAATTTGTCCATTGCCTGCACACAGTAATTATAATCTCGCACTAGTAGAAAAGCTACTTTTTACGATGGTTTTATACGGCTTTTCATGACGGTTTTACGACCGTCTTTGTAGTGAACATCATTGAAAGTGAATACTTTCAACGACAGTTATAAAATCGTCTTAGAAGATGATTTTTTTATAAAAAAATTGTTAAATGGATTTTCTATGACAATTTTCCTTAAAATAATCTTAGAAGATGGTTTTTCAATATATATATATATATATATATATATGACTTTTTGGAAAAACGTCTTAGAAATATATATATATATATATATATATATATATATATGACTAAGACGACTTTTTGGAAAAACGTCTTAAAATATGGACATTCTAAGACGGTTTTCCTTAGAACCGTCTTAGAACATGGTTTTTTTTAAGAAAAAATATAACTAAGGCGGTTTTTTGGAGAAACCGTCTTAGAATGTCCACATTCTGAGACTAAAAATAAAATAAAACAAAAATTCTAACTAAGACAATTTTTTGGAAAAATCGTTTTAGAATATCCATATTTTAAGACGGTTTTCCTTAGAACCTTCTTAGAATATATTTTAAAAAATACATAAAAAAATTGACAATTCTAACAAAAATGTTTTTTTTAAAAAAAATAGGATGTCTTGGCAAAAATGTTACCTTTGCTCCACAAATAAATCACATCAAGTTTCAAAAAACAAAGGATGTCTTTAATATGCATCAAAATTGTAAAATACATATTTGTAGAAGGAAAAAATTAACTTCCAGGTTCCAATTACGACAATAGAAACAATAATATGCTAGGATATCTTTATACATAAAACAAGGGCAACACAATAAGATGCAGTAAAATAAGTACTAATCCAACTATCTTCTTAATTATGGCAGCTGGATTTGCGTTTAATCCTCTAACTAATGCCATAATTAATTGCTTTAACATTGATGTCATAGTCTTTTGAAAGAAAATGCCAAAAATAATTTACAAAAAAAATTAAATATACTCAACTAACCGACAAAGATCTTTGTGCCATGTAATTTTTGTATGTCAACCGAGCTGTTACATCAAACATTATGATAGCATAATGTCCATCAATATTGCACATAATTAAGAGGGTTTTATTAGGACATCATAACAATATAGAATTTGGGGGGGGGGGGATTAACTAAGCAGCTGTTGGACAAGGTTAGACATGGAAGGTTACATGCCAGAAAACAAGATATGCAAAATAGAAGAACATAATTAATATAGAGTTGCCTAATATTAAGGGGGAGACTGGGTATATCATATATGTACTCAAATCATAGAAGATAGCAAAAAAGAATCACAAAAAATAAATGTAAGCAAAAATAAATAAAATTCACAAAAGATAAAATGCTTGTTTCTTGTTTTTTGAATTCAATGCATATAGTCATATTTATTTAATAAAATTTCTATCTAATTATAATATTTAGAAATTTGAATTTCATGCATAATTTGCATATACCTGTTTGAAAACAAGAGCAATGGAGACAGCTCCCCTCATTAGCCCAGCCCACCAAATGATTATCCGAATGGTTTACCAAACTTAAGAAGCTAGTAAATAATTAAAGGTATTTTCTCTATTAACTGTAACATTTAGAGTATGAGAACATCATATAAAACATGTTTAGAAACCTGATGTTTGAATGTGATACTTGATGCTCGGTCAAAAACAACACATGTGTTTGTATAATTGGCCAGGGTAGAGAGGGAAAAGAAATGTTGTCCTCCCAAGCAATATCAATAGGATTAAGGAATTGTATATCCCTATCAAATTTCCATATTTGCAATGCTTTATTAGAAGAAATAAAGGCTATAATTATACTAATTGTTAACATTTTACATGACAATACAATTCTATAATTTAACTAAATTTGTTAAAATTTATATAACATCAACATGATCATGTTGACTTAGACATGTATCATGCATAATAAAATCAAGCCTTAGTGATGTTAGATTCAAGTTGAAACAAATGACCCTGACCTTTTCAAAATTTTAAGTCAAATAAGGATCAATGAAGCTAAACTTGTCCTATGAATAACCCAGTTAACATAGCCTTCATGCAAACTACCATTAGCCATCCTGACATCGATACACTTTTTGTACATCTTCAACGATAAGTAACTTAATGGGACACCCAATAACTTTCAAAATCAATTTTATGAAATACCTTAACACCAGCTTTTTGGCAAAGTTCCACATCTTGTTTGACACCAGATCGACAAGGATCCTGAATTTCAACACAAATAAGAAAATAAGATAAAAAGAAATATAGAAATTTAACATTAGAAAACTTTTACGTCAGATGCTATAAAAAACCAGACGCAATTTTCCATGCAGTAAAGTCAAGAGCTAGGAAAGGCATAATAAATAAAATAAATAATATTAAAAATTCTCTGCATCCTCCCAAGTTGCAACTTACAAGTATGCAACAAAGTGGAATAGCCCGTTATTGGGAATAAATGGGACAGGAAACCTATAAATAATAATGCTTAACAATTTTAACTTTAAATGAGAGAGAAAAACCATGGGGACATATCATATACACACAGAAAAACAAAGATGGCAATGATAGGCAGGTTTCTAAAGAAATACTTACCTTAAGACCAACAATGGCAAGTAAAATAAGATCATCCTCTGGTAAAGACCAGTGAGAAAGTAGTTCTGCATTAGTTGGAACTTTCTCCTTTTCATATGATCTATATGCAATGGCAACACAACGTAGACTATTAGCAGCCATGTCTTCAATAGCTTTTTTTGCAAAATGTCATATGCAAGGCAACAACACTTTACTCGTCCCCTTTTCAAATATATACGAGTCATCCTAATAGTTCAATAGCTTTTTTTTCAAAATGTCATCGGCAAGGTAGTAAACATAAACATGTCATTTCTAACAATCTTTTCAAGTTCAAGTCAATAAATCAGTTCAGAAAGAGACTAATATATACTATAGTAATCCATAATAACAAAAAGTTAAAATTCTTGCAGAAAAAAACACTCTATTTCATCAAATCAAATCCCATGTGTTTATATACATAAAATTTGACGTTGTCTAAATTAGAAGAAAAAAGAAGATAGAACAGACTATACCATAACACAACTTTATCTTTCTTCGTTAGCATTTACTCAATTGAAAATTAAGGATTTATTTGGTTGGATAAATCATTTTTAAATTTATTACTTCTGAGATATATTTGATTCATTTTACCTCTCTAATTTATTTTATTTTATTTTCTGATAAGTATTTACTGAAAATTTTATCAACATTAGTCAATAAGAAAACATTTTATTGAAACAAATATACCTTATTTTTTTCCATTTTTTCTTTGGCTTTAGCTACTGTGGAGAACTTGTTACAATTTGAGTCACATTGGCCTGGTCTAATTACATCAAAAGTTAGATTTTGGTTCTTGGACTTTACCTTGTGAAGCACTGCCTTGGAGAGGTCCTGGATGGCCAGCAATTGTGTGAGCATCAAAGACATTTAGAGCCAACTAGATTTCAAAGCTTCATTTATTATAGCCTCAATATCTGATTTCCAGCATTCACCTGAATCAAATTCAAATATTGTGAGAACTAGGAAGTATGGTTTCTATTCTAATTAGACTATTAATCAAGGTCCAAAGGAAAACGTTCACTAAGATACAATTATTACAATTTTATATTTAATTTAGAAAACTAAGATATAGTTTCCCAAGTGTTTTTAGCAATATTCTTCTATATATCATAATTGAAGTTTTACCTTGATATTCTATGTTGACTTTTGATGCAAATTTTTATTGTGAGATAACTGTTATTGAAAAACATAAATAATGCCCAAGAAATTGTATTTAAGGTTTTTTTTTTCTTTCTAATTTATGGCTATAGAACCAAAAAAGTTAAATATTTAGCAGTATAATTAAGAAAAGGGTAGTAGAACTTACTCAATATGATAACTTGTTCCATATTTAGTTTGGGAAAAGGGTAAGGAACTCCAAGCTTGGACAACCAAGGCACTATGGACAATGGCCCTAAGCCAGAGGATATGTGCATGCCACCAAAGTGTGCCTCTCTGGCCTGTAAGAGTAAAGTTATAGACTTAGGCTTGGCCCAGTTGAATTGGGCACTGGGTTATGTATGATAGCCCATCAACCCAACCTGTTCTCAATTGTCTGACACGATGCCTGTTTAATTTCAATTCACTTAATAATTTTTGCATACATAATACTAATAACTAATGAAAAAAGCACTAGGTGCAATAATTGATATCCCGCAGATAGCTCCACACTATACACCCCACCCTACCCCCTACATATATATTAAGGTAATCACTTTTGAATTGGAAGAAAACCACAATTTTGGAAGTGTTATCTTACCCATTAATTGCTTCAAGGAACCGCCACACATTCAAACTTGCCTCTCGTCTAATGACTGTCAGGAAATATTTCAAAGAGAGTCAAACAAGAGTTCAGTTTCAAAATACCTACTATTAGTTATAACCCAGTCCACACATGGAAACAAAAATAAATTGGGCTAACCCTTTGGCATGCTTGAACTATATTTGACTTTGCCAAATAATCATTGCCTCGAACTTCCTATCACCACCAATAAAATTGGCTGACTCAATATTCACAAATTGAAGGAAATAGGGAGGAAATTTTCTTTTGGAAGAATAAGCATACCTTGCTCAAGTACCACTTTAGCAATATTTCTTTAACCACCCCACACATGCCATAAAAGTAGAGTAAATTTGACATGACCTACAATTATCAGTCTTTAGCAAAAGGTGGTATGTATTTTCATAAGGAGACTAAAGCTTGCAATTTAGAAAAAGAACCTTGTTGCACAACCATTCAGTCCAAGATGGTGCTTTACATAAAGGAGAAACAAGTATCAAACCAAGAACACGATGTCTACACTTCATCTGTTGTCAAGAGAGAAAGATATGAGATCCCATTATTTGAAACTAGGCTATTTAAGAATGGAAATGAGAGAGAAAGTGCAACATATATAAAGACTCACAACAAATAAGGTAAGAATGTAAGCCCCAACAATTACTCCCATACACATAATTATACTATGACTGCAAAGAGAGATGAGAAAGATATTAGATTGCCTTCTCCAAATCAAGGAGACGCAATATCAGCTTCTAGCCTCAATTGCAAAAGCTATAAACCCATCACTTTCAATGCACAATAGAAGGAACTTTCAGTCACAAATATAGTAAATTAAAAGATAACATACGCAAATACAGCAAATTGAAGCCAAATGGAAATGATCTAATTAACACTACGAGGGTAAAAGGATGGAAGAAGGGAATAAGACCCTTGTTTAGGAGGAGTTCAAAAGTTTTTGAAGAGGAAGAGAATGTGCGGGATGCAGCTTAGCTTCTATTGTGAATACTTGTCATTCACTATTTCACCCCATAAACTTGGTTACTTGAAAAAATTTTAAGATTATAAAGGTTTTGTTGAAATTTTTACTTTCAACCTTTTACTATCACATTTTCTCCATCATTAGTAGTTGAGTCTCCAAACATAGGGAATGAAATTGTTTTCCATTTCATATTTCATTCCATTACTTCACTTTCCATTTGATCCCATTTCATTATCTCCAAAACTTTCTACCATAGCCTAAATGGAAAGAAAATGACGAGTAAGGTACATGTGTTGGAGGTAAGGGGTTTGAGAGAGAGAAGGGTTTAGTGTTGGGTACTTGAAGTATTACACCAAGAGGCATCACATGTGGAATGCTCAACAGTGTTACCTCTAGCTTAGGAAAAACCCTAGTAATATAGCAAGCTATTGGGCTCTAGCCCATATGAGCCCATATAACCATACAATAACTTATTGGGCTTGTATGTGAACATATTAATATATTTAATATATATATATATATATATTAAATATATTCAACAATCTCCTCCTACGTTCACTATACAACACAATCCAATAAGGTAGTGAGTGTAATGTTCAAATAAACATGAATCATCCACATCTAGTCCAAGACAATCAACTCATTGATCAAAGAGTTTTAATAATAAAATATTAAACTCAAACAACATTTGCAATCAAATTAAGGGAATCATCATTCTCATGAATCTATATTAAATCTAAACTCATCCAAATCCCAACATCTAAAAATCAATTTCAAAATCAGTTCACAGCCAACATATGCATAACAATCAAGTATAAGTAGGCCAGTCAAAATAGTCTAAAGCCTTACAAATATAAGAAAGAAGCACAATACTCATAATGTTCATAAAATAAAAATAACAAAATGTAAGTCTCAAGTAAATGGACTCCAACATAATGGGCAATAGCAAGTGAACTGTCAAGTTCCCTACTACTCTAAATAATATATTCATATATCAAGTTGGTCGTCCTCCTAAGGATCCAACTTCTTAAGCTTTCCTCCATCTCTACCATCCCCTGTAGAATGTCAAATATGAATTTCATATTATCATGAATTCAATCATTTGAATAAACTACTAAAAATGTATAGTGCTACTAAAAAAACTTAGCATCATATCATCAGGCAAAGAAGAACATATATAAATGTCAGAAAGCATCAAACTAGTTTCATAAATTATGAAAAAGGCCTAAATAGTTTAAGTTATAAAGAGCCATCAACCTAAGTTTATTCGTAAGAGAGTAACGATTATCTCATTTCACAGTATAAGACTAATAGTCACGTCACTTACAATAACCTAGTCTTGTAATGTCAAGTTTCAATTAAGAACAAGACCAATAGGCTTCTTATATAATCAACTATTTCTATGTTTCAATTTGGAATGTCCCAGTTACTAATTCCTTAAAGTCAAACAATCTAGCATCAAGTTTGGAATGAGATAATTTAACCAAAAGGATAAGCCAACCTGGTAGAATTGTATCATCAAGTTTGCAATGATACAAGCTTCCTAGATAGAACTTTTGAATTAGATTAAAATCATCTCATCAAGTTTGGAATGAGATAACTCACCCTTTTCAAAATAGTTAGCAACCACGATCATCGATGAAACATATAAATTGTGCTTATCATTTGGCCAGCAAAGGAAAATTTGATAATTCAAAACACACAATTTAAGGTAAGTAAATGATAATTAAGACTTGTCTACATAGTCTTTAACCCCATTTCCCCCACTGTTTTGAATAATCGATCTTTAGGTAATCCTTTTGTGAGAGCATCGACCATGTTATCCTTCGATCTCACATCGACCAAGGTGATAACTTCTTGTTCTCTCAGATAATTCAACAATGCATGTCTCAGTCTCGCATGTCTTTTCTTTGAATTAAAGAGAGCATTCTTTACTACTTGGACTGCTGGTTGATTATCACAAAATAAACTTAAAGAATTAATCTTTAGTTGAGTCAAAAGAATATCCATAATCAGATTCTTTATCCACTCTGCCTCTTCACCAGCTGAGGCTAAAGCAAAAAGTTCTGATTCCATTGATGGCAACACAATACAAGTCTGTCTTTTGGATTTCCAAGTAACAACAACTCCACCCAGAGTGAATACATATCCACTGGCGGATTTACTATTTCCAATTTCTGAACACCATAAGGCATCAAAATATCCATCCATAATTGGAGGATGACCAGAATAACATAGAGCATAATCTTTAGTACCTTTAAGGTATCTCATCAGCCTACTAAGGGCATCCCAATGCTTTTTACTAGGATTACTAATGAAACGACTCAACATGCCAACTGTAAAGGCTATGTCAGGTCTAGTGCAACTCATAGCATACATGAGACTACCTATCAGTTTTGAGAACTTTAACTGATCCACACTAGTCCTTTCATTAGGACTCAGTCTTTTGTTATAATCATATGGTATCTCAATCGGTTTACACTCACTGTATCCCCAGGTAGAAAGTAGCTGCTCAATATAATGAGTTTGGCTAAGGGAGATAACTTGTCTTTCAAAGCTTACTTTCATACCAAGAATGGTATTAGCTATACCAAGATCTTTCATGCCAAATTCTCTAGCTAAATTGGTTTTCACATCATTCACTATAGAATGATCGGAGCCGAGAATTAACATGTCATCAACATACAAGCATATGGTGACTATCTTATTTGACATGAAATGATAGTTAAAACATTTATCTGAATAACTGGACTAAAAGCTATAGATATTTACCACCTTGTCAAATTAAGATGCCACATCTTAGGTGCTTGTTTAAGACCATACAAATATTTGTTCAATTTACAAACTTTTTTCTCAAGGTCTTTCATGACATACCCTTCAAGTTGTTGATAAGTGTCATATTTCAGTTAAAATCATGTTTTAAATGACGACATTTATCTTTTGATTTCATTAACTTTGTCTACAAACTTGCCTTAAACCTAGTTGATTTGTATCTATTACTTGTATGAATGTTGTTTTTATATTTCGAAAGATTAATCCAATCATATCTTGTATTTTGATAGGTTTCAAAACTTCTGAACAAGCAAAGCAAGCAAGAAGGGCTTAAAAGATCAAACTTGGGAGGTGTTACAAGCGAAATGGCCCAAGAACTCATCTAGGCCCAAAGCTTTCTTCAGCATTAAGATTCTAACTCGCCCAGGCGAGCTCCTCCAGTGTATTTTTCTCGCCCAGGCGAGCTCAAGTTCCCAAAAGATAACATTAGCTCGCCTAGGCGAGTGAAATAAGGCAAAAACACTCGCCTGGGCGAGTGAAGCTGGCAGGAGGGAGATTTCTATAAATAGGCCACGAATTTGAAAAGGAAAGAGACAATTCTTTCATTCCATTTGCTTCTTAGCTTATTTCTTTAGTTTAGAAACTTAAATACTAGTAGTAGGTAGGTTAGGAAAATGAGAGAAGTCAGATTTAGTGTGGATACTCTGCCGGAAAGAAGCGGTGATGGGACCCTTCATCAATTCTTCTCTTGAGGAGTTTCTCTCCACTATGAGTAGCTAGCTTTTCTTAAGGATTGGATGTAATCTTCTTAACCCTGTGTCTCTATTTTAATATTTATTCATGCATGAATCGTTTCTATTCCTTATTGGTAATTTCATTCTGTCCTTAATGCTTGATTCTACTTGATCACTAGTTTCATGAATTTCATCCTAAGTGAGAATGGAAAGTAATCTTAGGGTTTGAACCGGATGATTTTACTCATTACGTTATGTTGCTAGGAACAGGGCATAACGTTTTGATTGCATAAAGCACGAGATTATGAATTTAATACTGGGATACTTACTTCATATGTGAGGGATCGATATTCGGTAGATATCCTTAGAACTCGAATGCGAGGGATCGATTCGAGGTAAAATAGTGTGCATCAATAAAGATAGACAATGATTTATACATGGTAAACGTTAATTGAATACTAAGGATAAGAATGATGAAATCCAATCCCACTTTCTCATAAGTATGTTTCATTTACTAAAGTTTAGTAGTTTTACGTTACCTTCACAAATAAATGAAATTTCGCTCAACCTACTTGTACATAACTATTGAACTGTTAACTTATATTTTGATTAACTGAGTAAGCTCAAGTCCTTGTGGAGACGATTTTATAAAATTTTGTAACTTACAATGACAAATCGGTACGCTTGCCGAGAGTCTAACAGTTATTCCATGTAGATTTCTTTATTTAACTCTCCATTTAAGAAAGCTGTCTTTACATCCATTTGATGCACTACAAAGTGTTCAATAGATTCCAAAGCAAGAAGAATTCTTATAGTAGACAAATGACATACAAGTGAATAAACGTCAAAAAGGTCTATTCCACTCTGTCGTTTAAAGCCTTTAGCTACTAAACATGTTTTATATTTAGCTATTGATCTGTCACTATTCAGTTTCTTCTTTAATACCCACTTACAACCTATAGCCTTAGCCCCTTTTGGCATATTGACTAGCTGCCAAGTGTGATTCTTTAGCAAAGAACTCATTTCATCATCTATGGCTTATGCCCACAGTAAGGATTCCTTAGATCTCATTGCTTCTTGATAGGAGAATAAATCATCCTTTATATGGTAAGTGACAAAGTCCTCACCAAAAATTTTAGAAACTTTATCTCTTGTAGATTTTCTAACTAGGATTGGTTCAATAGCCAGTTGTGTGAGATAAGTGTCAGAAGGACAAGCTATAGATTCTACAGGAGATTCTGAAATCATATATGTAGATCCAAAAACCTTCAAGTCAAGATTGCTAACAAACTTGTACTCAAAGAATTCTGCATCTCTAGATTCTATCACTATGTCAGTAGATAGATTCAAAAATCTATTTGCAGCACTATCTTCTGCACTGCCTAGATATAGACAAGTAGTGGTTCTAGGTCCCACCTTAGGCCTTTTAGGATCTTGTATCCTTACATAGGCAACACAACCCCAAGTTTTAAGGGTATCATATCTACAAGGATGTTTGTGTCATATCTCATAAGGTGTCTTAGACAATTTAGAGTGCGACAACCTATTTAAGATGTGAATAGCAGATAAAATAGTTTCTCCCTAATAGTAGGAAGACATACCAGTTGTAAGTAACATAGAACTTAGCATTTCGATTAAAGTTCTATTCTTACGCTCGACAACACCATTTGATTGGGGTGAGTAAGGAGTAGTAGTTTCAAGTATTATGCCCTCAAAAGCACAAAATTCCTTAAACCTAGTCATTGAATATTCTCCTCCTCTATCACTCCTAAACCTCTTAATTTTCAAATTAAGTTGATTTTCAACTCTAGATTTAAAAAATCTTAAACTTTTCAAAAGGTACTACTTTAACATGTTTTAAAGTTAGTAACTTACCTGAAGAAAGCACCGAATTAGCAGTTCCAACATGCCTTACCACCATTACAATTTTCCACGGTGTTTTTCACTTATATGACCTTAATGAGTAAATTTTCATCATTTGTCGCATGACAAGTAGCACCACTATCCAACCACCACTTAGAAGACACTGGCCTTTCCATTATTCATCATTCCAATGAAGACTTGAGGCTTAAATTCACTAATTAGCATATTAGCCTTATTTTGTGGTGTGTTGTTCTTTGACATCTTTGGTAGCTTACACTCTACTGCCCAGTGACCCCACTTTCCACAGTTATGGCACTTGTATTTCTTCTTCTTCTTGAAGACAGTCTTTTTGCCCTCTAACTATGAAGAGGATTCACCTTTTAGTGACTTGAAATTTTTCTGATATTTATAGGAATGTGAAATTAAGTTGGCAACTGACTTTTGTTTTCCTACTTGTTCCAAACTCTTCCTACAAATGTTTTCAACTTCAATATGAATATACTTTTTTAATTCATCCAGCCACATCTGTTCTTTTAGTTTGTGCATGTCAGTCTTAAAGGAATTCCATTCAACAGGTAGCTTACTCAACACAAGATCAACAAAGAGATTATCAAAAGATTTAAGCTTTATGATATCATAGGAGCTATGTTTTGCCATTTTAATCAAAGTAAAATAGTTAGAAAAAGTGCACCTTAAAATCCTTCAAAGTATACCAAAGCTTCTAAATTTTCAAAAAACAGAATTGTAGAGGTGAAAATTTTCAAATATGGCCCCAAAAATGAATTCGGAACGCCCAAAAACCTTAGAAACGACTATTTTTGATCGCTGGAGACTTGCTGAAAACTCACTAGAAAAGTTCACCGAAAGTCGCCGGTCACAGGTAAAGTTCACCGGAAAACAAACCAGTTAGTGGAAAAGTTCACCGGAGAAGACGAACCAGTCGCCGGAAAGTTCACCAGAGAAGACAAACCAGTCGTCGGAAAAGTCACAGTAAAATTGCAGAAACTTCCAACGGCTATATCTCCTTCGTCTGACCTCCGTTTTACGCAAGTGACCAGTCAAAATGATCGTAAGGTTTCAACTCTTGAAATTGGCTTAAATCTCCAAGATCTGGACTCAAGGGTTGCGGCTGTAGAGTTTTCAAACTCAGATCCTGATTAACCTTTCCATCGAAACACGAAAGTGATCACACCCTTGAGTTTCTCTCGATGAGATCTTCAAAACAACCCCTTACTCACTCAAATCCGACACACGAAGCTAATACTTCATTGTAGGAGGTAAGGGGTTTAAGAGAGAGAAGAGTTTAGTGTTGGGTGCTTGAAGTATTACACCAAGAGGCATTAGATGTGAAATGCTCAACAGTGTCACCTCAAGCTTAGGGAAAACCTAGTAATATAGCACGCTATTGGACTCCAGCCCATATGGGCCCATATAACCATACAATAACTTATTGGACTTGTATGTGAACATATTAATATTTAATATATATATATATATATATAATATGTATATATTAAATATATTTAGCAACATACCCACCCAAAATAGTTAAGAACTTCAACTATTTGATCAACCAAGTCATCAGCAAAAAGAATTGGATCATCTGGATCAATGGTAGCAGCTCCTAACTGCAATAACCCGTGAAAAAGTACATAATGATAAGGAACTAGATACATCCAACAACAAAAATATTTACAAATGAGGAGAGATAAGTAGCAAGTAATAGCATATTACAATTTCAAGGCATAAAGTTAGAGACCTCATGCCCAGGTGGACTAATATGATATATCCAGAAATTGTGGAGTAGCAATGAGCAGGCTTCAGGACAACATAATAACCCTTGAAAGTAGGAGACATCTGATGAAACCACATGCATGAAAGCAAATGGTCAGATTGTTGGTTTGTAAACAAAACAAAAAGTGTTAACAAAGTCATAAAACATCATTCTATATTTTGACATTCTCATCATAAAATCTTTTAAGAGAAAACTAGTTGAACCATAATTTAATTACCCATAACTACCATTATTTCAAAATTCTAGCATTGAATCTACCTAATGAGATGGCGTAATTTCATCTTAATGATTAAAACAAATCTATAAATGCCCATTAATTTTTTTAAAAAAATCTTTTGACTTTTGGGGGGATAATATTATTATTATTATTATTATTATGAAGGAAAATGCTATCTAGAACTGAAATGGTGAAGAAACTAAAACAAAAAAAGTATAATACAAAATAAAACATTTATTTTATTTTTATAAGAAATACATTTATTATATTAAAAACACAAAACCATTTAATAATTGTTTGTGAAGTAGTAATTATAAGTATGTAATAAAGTGTATTATAATGACGTTAATCATGGCCTAAGAGTACTCATTACTAGAAGAATCATATAGAAAAAGTAAAAACCATTTAACTTACAATTTAAAGCCAAATCAGAATACGTGATAAGTGCTGGCTTGTCATGGTCCCCATACACAACAATGGAGACACAACCATGACGAGTTCTAACAACATGTTCCTGCAAAAATATCTCAGCAGCTCGTTAGCCAGAATAGACAAGAAAACCATATATGAATATGAAAAACCATCTCTTTCATGTTTACACAACAAGAAAAAGGGGCAAACTAAAGAATCATTCTCTATTTAACCGCACGTATGCTCTATTAGAATTTTACGATTCACAATTCAAATCTACGATTCAACACAATTTGACATATTTCTTTGTGAACCTCAGTTCAATAATTTTATCTAAGGAAAGGAAAATTCCTAAATCTTATCTTAGTCTTCTACTACTTTAGAGATATGCTTTGCTTTTGCTATTTCTTCAATTTCCCTTGAATCGCCTGTTAAAATGACAATTAGTATCTTGAATCATTGCAGTTCAAACTACATTTTATTGAATAGTAGCAGTGAAAGAGATAGACAAAGAACTGAGCAACTGCATGTTTTTAGAAGGCTAAAGAAGAGGCTTACCCACAGTTTCCCTCTCTTTCATGCAATGGTTGTGGCGGTGGTGTTCATCATCGCGACTCACAACGTAGGAGCCAAGAGCCACCACCAGTCCCCTTAGGCTTACCTTCACGCTGAGACTCCCTCCTGAGAGTTCAATCTCCAAACCTAGTAGAGATTCTCTCAAAGTCCGCAGAGAAGTTTCTGCTGCCTCACCCAACAGATCTAGATCTCAAAAGCTTGCGCTCAAAAGAAGCAGAAGCAGAAACCGCTCTTCCTGGGACTAAAATCCTCCATTGAAAATCAAAAACTTCAATTTCTTTCTTCTCAACATTTCCAAAACTTCGGCCCTTCGAACTTCGCTCTTCCGAAACCAGTGTAAACTTTGGCGGTGTGGCGAGGCATAGACAGCATGCCCTAAACTAGTGATGGTCCTAGATTTGAAGCCTTCGTAGAGCCACCACCGTTCTTCCCGTCGATGACACCGTCTCCGAGGAGGACAACCTCTATAGCGCAAACCCAGTTCTAGTTCGCGACACGATCCACCACCCACCACCATCCCTAATGTCACGCTGGCACAACCCCAACCAATATCCAACCGCGTCGCCGTGGCCATCAATCACGGATTTAGCTTTGGTTTTCTCACAAAGGTTTTGGTAATTTGTTTTACCAGATCTGAGATAGGGAGAGGGAAAGAAGAGGAAACAAGAGTTATTGGGACAGAATCAAAGAAGAGGGGTAGTTGGAGAGTGAGATGGAGCGTGGGGAGAGTGAGAAAAGAGTAGAGGGACTTTAAAAATCGGTTTTCGCAAAATCGTGGTAAAAACCGTCTTAGAATGATAATTTTTTAAAAATGGTTTTCGCAAAATCGTCGTAATTATGGTCTTTTCAAGACGGTTTTATGAAAATCATCTTTGTTCAAAAATCTCTTATTTACAAAATTATCACCGGCTAACTTTCTAAGACGATTTTTTGAGAACCGTCGTCGAATGTGCGTCGTAGAAAGCTATTTTTGTAGTGGTGTCAAAACCACATTGATAAGGTCATTCACTATCATATAACACTCATGAAACTAAACAAATGCATATTAAACCCTCCAATATTACGTATAGAAAGTTACAATCTTAGTAAATTACATTCATCACACGTTAAAAGAGAAGCATCCCAACAAAACTAACAGAAAAGGCAATAAGAGTTTAAATGGCCAAAGAAGTATATACTTTTGTGGACCATGAGAATTAGTTCCAGCCTTTTGCCATTTCTTAAGCGCCGTTGCAATTTTCTCCTCAAAGATTGGTTTCTCCATGTGAGATCCCATCACATCCACAAGAAATAGACTGTCCGGAAGGCATTGTAGATTAATAATGGAAAATGGATTAAGATAATTCACTAGGGGCTGTTAAATTGAATTTTGTTGTTGTTAAGCTCTATACACAATAGGGACTCCTTTGACAATTGTAGTTCGAGATGGATTTTGTATTTCTTGGGCCATTTGCATGATTACAAGTTCAAGTTTCGCAACCATTAATAAAAAAGCATCACTAGCTAGAAGTGCTAATATTTTAGCCAGTGTTGAAGCTCAGCTCTGAGCGATTGGCGATTGTATTTCAGGTGTTGTTAATTTGAAGCTTCTGTTTTCTAGGTTGAAGCGTTCTTGGAAATAACTTCTTTTTTCTTACACATTTTACAATATTATGTAACTATGTTGAAACACATGTAAACAATGTCACCCTGGGTAGGTATAAATTTATGGAAACTGTGGGAAATCAAATGTAAAATTAACCTTAATTTTTTTATGGCTACACATTATTTTTGTTTGTTTTCAGCTATATCCTATATAATAATCAATCTTCTGTTGCTATAGTATATCTTTCGCATATAAGCAACAAGTCACTTGCCTACGATGACACATAATTTAGTGCATGTACGGGATCGGCAACAAAATCAGTGTTCTGATTCTAAAATGGGGGCGGGCGCCCGGATGAATTAGTCTTTCGATAAGTACATCAATTTTGACTACTTAACATTTATTATATCACTTCCTCAAAATTATGAACAGAACCACGGATCCGTAGCCAATAAATTTCATATTGATTTAGGTGATAAGAAACAAACTCATATCATATAAGAACGTGAGTTTGATTTTTGTTACTATAAGCACTTTGTTAATAAATAATTTGTAAATACATCATCATTGTATCTTGAGCTAGGTTTGTACGTCCTAACCCTGATGAATCCTAAAATCCAATTTACCTAACCCTTTATACAACAAAAAAAACTATGGAACCGTAATTAATTGATGTATACATGAGTGCCGTATAAGTGTACAAATTTCAAATGTATACGCCTCTACTTCAATACATGAAAACTATCTAGTGGACACAATCTCTACCTTCTCCTTTTCTTTCCTTTCTAAACCTATAAATCTACATGGTGAAAACTTAACCTTGTATTCCGAAATGGTTTCAAGCTTAGGTGACCAAACCCGGTCCTTAGACTTCACAAGCATTTGATAGTGTTTTTTTTTTTTTTTTAACTCCGGAGTGCTGCATAGGAAGCTATAATTGTTGTTGGGGAAACTTGGTCTTCTACCTCTATTGATGAGCCTTGCAATGAACTCTGGCATGACCTTTATCATCAACACCCTTCCATTGGAACCTTTCAAGTACTCAAAAGCGCACTCCCCAAATTTGATTGTGGACTTGTTAGGGTGTGATCCAAAGGACATGAGGGATGACACAGAAAGGGTTTTTGCATGTGAAGCAATCAATGGGGAGAACAAATTAGGATTCACCATGAATGAGTTCATCCTCTAAGGCTAAAGCTGGAATGGGGTGTCCAATGAAGAAAGAATCTGCATGGCAAACAACCTTGTTTGGGAACTCAACCATTATCACGAGCAATGTGCTTACCCTTGAGAGATCTCATTATGCCATCCCAAAAAATAAGTTTCGATCGATGACGACAATAACGGCGAATTCTTTGGATGAAAGCATGAAGTCACTGCTGCATTTCCCATTGTATAAGAGGAAGAGATCTTGGGAGAATGGTTGTGTGTTAGTTGTGTTGATGGGTGGAGAATGTTAAAGAACGATGAATATTATATGAAGGGATGATGTATATATATGTGGTGAAGGAAATAGTTGACTTTATAAAAAAGTTCTATGGTTGTTAATATGTGCAAGGCGTGGAGGGTCGGTGTGGTCTGGTCAGCCATGCCGGCTTTGAACATTTTTTTTT
The DNA here is from genome assembly GCA_007407185.1 of Glycine tomentella. Lineage (NCBI taxonomy): Eukaryota > Viridiplantae > Streptophyta > Magnoliopsida > Fabales > Fabaceae > Glycine > Glycine tomentella. The sequence goes on from PYAF01005901.1 coordinate 663,607, forward strand.
TTTTTTTAATTTGTTTTCTGTCTCTCTCCCCAGTCGCGCGGTACACTCTTGTGTTAGACTTGCCAAAAATATAAATCGTCACGTAAGGTTAAACTTTGATATTGTATTAATGTATTCAAACCTATTAAATTAAATGGTTCTTTCTGCATTAATTTAAGAAAGATTTTTTAAATGAAAATTTTGTTGGTTTAAAACTATATTCGACGAATTAATTAATAAACTAGTTGACAATTGAAAAATTAGTAATAGTTAAAAACTATTAACCTAGCTTATTAAATGATAAAGTTATATTTGATAAAATTAATTGAAAAGATAAATGTTATAGTTAAAAGCTTTTAAGTAAGCTTATTTAAGTAAATATTCGTTAAACTAGCTAAAAAAATTAGCTAAAGGTGAAAAATTAGTTGAAAACTAATAGTTAAAAGTTGTTATAAGTTAACTTTTTAAATGATAAGTATTTGATAAAATTATTTGTTAAATAACTGAAAAATTTAAACTAACATAAATGAATATATTTATGTGATACTTTTAACTTTTATATAATTTTTAATTTTATTTTATGGATAAAAATATATTTTAAGGTGTTATAATTTTATTTTTTCAATTAATTTTAAACTCTTATAATTCTTTATTTATAAAAAATTATTTTAGTTACAATTATTACAATTTTTCATATTATGTATTCTACTTAATCAAGTTTAAAATAAAGTATAAAAGAAATGTACACTTAAGTAGACATTATTATATTTTTATTACCCTTTTTTTACCCAAATAATTTTATTATGTTAATTAGCATAATAGTTAAAATAAATCATCCAATATAAATTATTTAAAAATAATAGAAAAAAATAAATCTATCATTTATCATTATCAATTTCATTATCAATTTCATGAAATATTATGTTCAAATAATAAATTAAATATTATAAATAATATAATGATTAAAATAAACAGTATAATATAAAATCTTATAAAATATAATAACAAAAATAAAATAAAAACTTATCATTTATTTCACAGTATCTTGATTTATAAAATAAAAAATTAATAAAATTTAATAAATAATAAAATTATATTTTATTTAAAAGGGTAATAAGAAAATTTAATAAATATTTTAAGGATAAAAAAATACAATATAAAAAAACAAGAAGTTATAACCTATTGTTTTAAAAAATGTTACTTGTAACACATCAAACGAATCACACCAGAATGAGATGGATCTAGAGACTATGCAGGTATGAGACTTATAGTTAAGGATGACTTAAAGGAATTAATTGGTATTACCTATATCAAAAAGATGCATCTACTTTTCGGTAGTCCATTAAATAAAAACTCCATAATTGAGTTTGATTTAGAGTAATTATATGATGAATGACCTTCTAGGAAGTTTTCTGGGAAGTCTGTGAGTGAGGACAAAGCACGCTGAAAAGTAGTGTCAGAGGTAGTTTTTGATGTCTCAGAAAAGAATACCTACGGAAGATTCTGACTGGTGGAGGGTTCTCACCAATGAAGAATGAGTGAAGTGTCATCGTGTCAAGTGTCGTAGTGTGTGAACTGAAATCTTATTTACTGAGTAGTCAAATTAGTTTTTCAACTAATTAAAAAATTATAAAAAAATCACGAAATGACTTGTCGAACATAGTCTATGTCGTTTCATGCACTAGGCTAGCTACAATTCTCACTCTTTCAGATGGTGAAATATGAATAATATTTACATGTAAACATGAGAGGTCAAACCACATGAAATAAATTTGTGATTTTTTTTTATTTGCTAATGGTGTTTCTTTTTTATTTTATTGTGTGTTCTTTCATCATTTTGCATGAAGAGGTGTGTGTTTTACCCAATAGAGGTATTAGAGTTGATAGTTTGTGAGGCTAACTAACTTGTGGTGAGCATTAAAGTTTGAGGAAACTAATGATGGATTCGTGTGGAATCCTTACGCTAAAAGTCTTCTTGATGATGTGGAAGTTAAATAGTGTGTTCCAATGGCACTAGCTAATAGTGGTACAAGTCGAGTGTCAAAGTAGTATATACTCATAGCATATAAAAAAACATGCCAAAGTTTGTGCGGAGCATAAGCATGATTTTGACTAGCATCCATGATGGCAAGAGTTGAAGATGAAATTTTAAATTTTAAATTAAGGGAGGGATTATTAGGAAAAATTATTCAAATTTCTAATTTTAAATCTTTAGGATATTGTTGAGTTTTAAAATGATGCATCTTATCTTTAGGATGTTGTTTAAATTTAAAGATAGTATTAGTAAATTAGGGATTTATTTTCTCTTTTAAGATGATGATAATAAGTTTATTAATAAAGGTTGTTGAGACAAGAAGAATCACCAAAATTGAAGAGGGGATCACGACCTTAAGTGAGAGAGGAGATCACATGAAGCGAGGGTCAATCAAGTTTTTTCAAAATGAAGTTGTAGATATAAGCATGAAGATCAAGTTAAATCACATTAAATAAATTAATATTATGGGTGTAGACATGAAGGATCAAACTACGTTAGATAAATTTGTGCTATAGATATAGATAGAAGGACTTAACCATGTTAAATAAATTTGTGTGATATTTTTTTTTATGGTGTTGTCTTATTTTTGTGTTCTCTTATCATTGTGCATGAGGAGGTATGTTTTTCTCAAAAAGTATTGTTGTACGTATGGTGGATACGAGGGGAGATTTTGGCGATCTCGAGGATGGTTTAGAGTGGTCCTCCGTGAGTAACTCCAACGACACCTACGAGGACTCCAACGGTAAAGTAAGAATGCATGTGAACCAAAGAGGTGAGAAAATAAGTTGAGTTAGTTCATATCATTGAAAGGGAGTCCTTAAAATTAATATAGGCGTTCTGGCATGAAAACACATTAGATTTGTTTGATGCCACACGGAAAGCTATGTGGTTGCAGGATGCATTTGAGTACTTAACTTCATAAGTTCATGTTATTATAAATTCTCACCCAATGTATATCCAAGTTAGACGCAAGTGCCAGCTTTGGGTGACAGGTTGACCATGTCTTTAAGGTGCTTGTGCGGGTGGCCTTTAATGTTATAAAAGAGGAACAGTGTAATGTTATTGTAAAAGAGAAAGCAACAATTGCTAAAAGAAAGACAAACACTTAAAGAAAAAGGATGGCAACAACACTTATTCAATTAACCAACCAGTCTTTTGTAAAAGCACATAAAAATAGCAACACAATGGATCCACTAATCACTAATTCCTATAGACTAGGAACATTTCATGTAACAGTGAAGCTGATCCCTATCAACTAGGAACAAACTTGTAACAGACACATCAACATAAAAATGAGCTTTGACTTATTCCAACAAAATAAAAACTGACTCAACATTATTTAACATTTAGGGCAACTTTCCATTACTAGAGATGCCTTAATGAGGTAACATGGGTTAAACGGAGAAAATTGGTATAACCTCCAAAACATATACCAAAATGTACAATATGATACTAGATTTTCCATTTGCACGGTTTTATTTATATTATGCATTTTAAAATTTATATTTATTATTTTTTAAATGTGTAACTCCACCTATGTTTTTTCTTAATCGGTCTCATGCGCTGGTTAAGGAGGAGGATTGTTTTAGCTGGGCCCTAGACAACTAACATAAAACTTGTCATTAGTGAAAAGGGAGACTAAAAAGGAGGTTGGAGGAGATCATCAAGAAAAATTTAAGCTAAATAGTAATTTAATTTGAAACTTTGTTTTTATTAGTGATGAATAATGTCTTGTAATCTATGTAACGGGTCTTATTTAGTAGGATAAGATTTTATTGTTGTTATTATTGTTGTTGTATTTTTTAAATGTTAATTGCATACATAAATAAAATTAAGATAGTGGTATATATTAACATTGAAATTGAGGATGTTGTCTTCAAGATTGAAATTTACTAAATTAATACATATGGAATTTGCTGAAAACTTATTTATTGATAAAATAATTTTGGAAAATACACTGGTTTGGCATTTTGGAGATGAAAGCACACTTTGTTTCAGGTTTAATTGAAGGTGGCTTTGGAGTGCTCACGGTGGTGCTAATAATTCAGTCTTTGCTTTAGATCTTCATTAATTTTGACTACTTTACAAACAACTTTCATCATATCACTTCCACAAAATTATGAACAAAACTAGGGCGTAATTAATTGATGTATTGTATAATGTATAATTGTACAAATTTCAAGTGTATACCTCTCTACTTTATAATACATGAAAACTATCTAGTAGATACAACCTCTGCCTTCTCTTTTTCTTAATTCCTTTCTAAACCTATAAATCTACAAGGTGAAAACCTAATCTTGTTTTCCGAAATGGTTTCAAGCTTAGGTGACCAAACCTGGTCCTTGGATTTCACTAGCATTTCGTAGTGTTTTCTCAACTCAGGAGTACTGCATAGGAAGTTGTTGTCGTTGCTGCTGGGGCAACATGGTCTTTTACTTCTATTGATTAGCCTTGTGATGAACTCGGGCATGACCTTTATCAACACCCTTCCATTGGAACCTTTCAAGTACTCAAAAGGGCATTCCCCAAATTTGATGGTGGACTTGCTAGGGTGTGATCCCAGGGACAAGAGTGAAGAAACAGAAAGGGTTTTGCATGTGAAGCTATCAATGGGGAGAACAAAATAGGCTTCACCTTGAATGAGCTCATCCTCTAAAGCTAAAGCAGGAATTGGGTGTCCAATGAAGAAAGAATCTGCATGGCAAACTACCTTGTCTGGAAACTCATACATGATCTCACCAGCAATGTGCTTACCCTTGAGAGACCTCATGGTGCCATCCCAAAAAATAAGTTTCATCGATGACGATGGCGATGAGGACAAATTCTTTGGATGAAAGCATGGAGTCACTGCTGCATTTCCCATTGTAAGAGCAAGAAATCTTGAGAGACTTTGTTGTGTGTTGTGTTGATGTGTGGAGAACGTATAAGAATGATGAATATTATATAAAGGGATGATATATATATATATATATATATATATGTGTGTGTGTGTGTGGTGAAGGCAATAGTTTGACTGTGAATTAAATTGACTTTGATAAGGTCTAATAGGTTGTTTGTGAATGGCGTGGAGGGGTCGGTAGAGTCTGGTCCGCCATGCCGGCTTTGAACATTTTGATTTGTTTTTTGTTTCTCTCTCGAGTTACACTCATGTGTTAGACTTGCCACAAACAAATCATCACACGACACATAAGGTTTAAACCTTGACGTTGAGCTGTTATATTCAAACTATATATTAAACTAAAATGTGCTCTACTTATTCTTTGATGTTTACGTTTGAAATTTCCATTTTCCTACTTGTGTGATCCATGTATTTAGCATTTATGGCTCGAAGTGGAAGGTTCTAACAGCTGAATGAAGAAAAAACAAAGGATTCACGAATCATATGGTAAATAACAACTATGGAATTCTGGAAAGTGCTTTGGGATAAGACAAGTCGCTTATGTAAGCTAGGTGAAACAGACTAGCTTATTTATTTTTTATATAAGAAGAACAACGTACGTAATAAATCTCACATCTTTAATTCATTTAACATGGATTGGACTGACAATTCTTTTAAAGACATTAATAAGTATAGATGATTATTACAAAATACAGTATGAGTGTTATTGATAATGTTAAATTTTAAGCTTTTTTATATTATTTTTTTCACTTTAATTCTTCAATCACTACTTTTAAGTACTTATTAACCTTCTAGCTCTTTTTAACAAACTACCCACGTATATTTAGCTAAAATATTATAGTAAATGTTAGAATTAGGTTCTAGCAAAAATAATAACTTTTCCCAAGTTCTTAATACACAACTTTTGATAAACAAGTAATTATTTCTGTTGATTAAATTATTATTAAACATAATGCTATGACGAATGAACACACGAAAGATTTTTAAGGAAACCGTATGTTTGACGGAAAACAGAAACCGGTGATTGCAAAGTTGACCAATCACAATAGATTTGCCTCCTTTCTCTTGCAACTACTTTAGTGCGTTGATTCCAATTGTTGACCAAATATTGTTATTAAAAAAAAAAAAAATCATTCTTATAACTATATTCTTCAAGATACTACAACGTAATAAGACAAACACATATTAGTAACATTTTCATTATGAGATCCTAGTGTTCAAATATCGATCATGTGATCATTATGTACTTGCGGACATTAAGTATTAACTAAGTCATTATTTTTAATATTCATAAATATTTATTCAAAAATAGTAAATAATATAAAAATATTCTACAATATAATTGAATTGTAATTTTTACTCCTTATCACAGTTTCTTTAAAAAAAATGTTGGTCGATAAAACATAAAAATTTACCAATTTTACAATTAAAGTATACAAGATTATTCATTTTAAGTTAAAATTTGAATTTAAGATTCAATTTGGCAAATTTGTATTTTTAAAATTTGATTATTATAGAACTAGAACACTTAATAAAAGTGTTTTATTTTCTTTTTCTTTTCTTAATAGACATATGAATTTTTTATTATGATATTTTTATAATTTAATTGTATTTATTCATTTTTCATAACTTCATTATAAGTCAATTATCTTTATTAATTTTTGTTATATTTAATAAATTTATCAAATTAATATTTAATAATTATTTTTATACAAGATAATTAAAAAGGGAGCTTAAAAGGAAATATATGAAATAAAAAAAAACTTGATATTCACTCTTTTACATAATCAAGTGACAATTGTATCTAACAAAAAAATTGGTATCTTCAACAAAAATTACATGTATAATATACATTTATTTATGTATGTAAGTGCATGATTTTTTCTCATAATATAATAAATTTTACTATTTTTAAAAATATATTTAATCATAAATTAAGTTTTATAAAATGTATGATATATAATTAATTTATCAACTAGTGCATCACACGAGAGAACACACTAGTAACTTTTAGTTAATTATTAAGTTTTCATTAGTGTATATGTTACACTAAAGTCATATTGGACCTTATTGGGTATCAATCATTTAAATTGAAGGCTTTTAATAATTCACCCCTAGTGTGAAGGAATTCATTTAAATTGATTTTATAAAAAAAACATTTGGAATTAGTTTAAGATATTTAATTTAGAAAATCATTTTACAGGAATGAATAAATTCTATTATTATATAGAAAATATTACAAAAAATCAATAAAAGAAAATAACATGTCCATGGAGCAATAGACTCAATTATTTGATAATAAAAATATTTTTATATAATTTAGTTTGTAAGTATTGGCTAAATTACTTAATGATACTTTTTTTCTTCAAAAAATACATATATAGTATTTTTTTAGAAACTATTTACTATGTTTACAGTAACACATGATGCGAAATTATTACATATATGATATTAAATATTAAAATTATAATACAAAGTACATAATTAATAAATTTTATATTTTTATATCTCAAATAATTTTTCTAAAAAATTATTTTTTACTTCTTCACGCATGATGGAAAAAAAACCTTTATTTACTTGTCAACCGTTAACTTACCTATTTATGGATTCATCCCTATTGTTAAGGAATTAATTTAAAGTGATTTTAAAAAAAATGGAATTAGTTTAAAATATTTAATTTAGAAAATCATTTTACATTTTTAATTAAATTTTATTATTTTATGTTCTACTTTAAAATATCAATAAAAGCAAAAAGCATGTCCAATCGAATAAATGCAAAGTACATAATTTATAATGCATAATAAAGACTTTGATATATAATTCAAATATTTTCGACGGAATATTTTCCGTGAGAAAAATCTATCGGTAAAATTGATATTTTCGACAGATTATTCCCATGGAAAATATTCTGTCGGAAATTCAATTGAATTTTCGACAGAATTTTACCCACAGAAAATTTTCCTTCGAAAATTAAAAAATTTCTGATGAAATATTTTCCGTGGGTAAAATCTGTCTGTAAATCACATATTTCCGACGGAATATTTTCCGTGGGGAATATTCCATCAAAAATACCCATATTTTTTGTAGTGAAATAAATTCCAATAAAAAAAAGTACGATAAAAATAAATAAATATAAATGTTTTGAAAATCAGTTCTGACTCGTCATAATCGATGCAAGGTATATCGTCCAAGATCCGAAAAATACACATGACCACTTATGTGAGACCCCCCGTACACATGTCAACCATCCACATTAACCTACTACAGTAGTATGGACGTGTACCCTTAGCAGTCGAGCTGATTGGGCCAACAAGTTATCTTTAATGCTTTATTATTCAAATGTTATTGATAATATTGAATCCACCTTATCAAATGACAGGTACTAAATTATCTATAAGCACCAGATTATCTATATATAATCCACCAGATTATTAATAAGCAATTATCTATAACGCCTCAGCTTCTCTACAAGCTACAGATTATCTATAAGGTACACCAATTATGTAAGCTTAATTATCTATAGTCTGCAATTATCTATTAGCTATTATCTACAGGTTAATAATTATCTACGAGGGTCCATGGCCCATGCTCATTCTATAAACACTATGTTCCATCCAACCTTTCATTCAATCCCATTCTCATCGACTGATATACTCAAATTCATATTTTTCTCTCTACATAATTGATGTACTTACTTGAGCGTCAGTGACTTTTCCTTTGTTTTGCAGGGCCCCCTCTTAACAAGGCCTACCAATCATCCGACATGCAGAGTTTGGAACCTACCTTGGCCACGTCCACCCTAACGTTAGGGGTGTTCACGGGTCGGTTTTGACCAAATTTAAGACCCAACCCAATCAAATTTGACCGGATCGGTTCGATTTTCAAGAAAAAAAATTTAAAACCCAACCCAATCCAACCCGTTCATGATTGGTTCGGTTCGGTTCAATGGGTTACCCATTTAAATTTTTTTCTTAGAACTACTATTTTATATCATGATTCTTTCAAATATCCAAAACAATTAACACAATATTATCAAATGTATGCAAGTAGTAAAATCGATTCATTTAATACCATCAACATAATATTCTAAAATAGACTTATAATATAAATTAAAACAAAAGATTCTTGAACAAGATTTACTATAATAGTCTGAATCACAACTATTTCTTAAAAACTAAGCTTTGCTACAACCAAATTTGTTGTAACCAGGGTTGCTGAAACAAACAAATGAACAAAATATGATTCATTAATATTATAAACACGGTAAATAAAATATGAAAAAAAAGGTGAAACAAATAATAATATACCTGAAAGTAATACATTAAGTAGTTCCCGAACTTGCCGTATCAACATTTGGAGACCCAGTAGTAGTAGTATTTAAAGCCAAACCAAACAACTCTAAAAATGTAAACACAATCCCGTTAGCACAAAAATTAATTGATATTTTATACAAATATAAAAAAAATGAAATAAGGGATTACACACCTGATTCAATCTTTTACGTTTCATTTATTTCAACTTGCAAGTCATTAACATTTTACTTAGTTGATCTAAGCCAATTTTGGACACAAATGAGAGCTTCAACAGTAGTAGGACTCAAAGAACTATGAAATGAATCCAAAATTCTACCCCCTGTACTAAATACAGACTCAGATGATACAGTAGATACAAGAATGACCAATATATCTCTAGCTATATAGGAAAAAATATAATATTTGGATGCCTTCAATTTTTACCAATTCAAAATGTCAAACTCAAGGTGATCATATTCAACATCATCCTCTAAAATAACTATCTAACTCATTTTTTTGCACCTCATCCTAATTTTTCTTGATTTTCATTCTAAATTCATCATCACAATCATCATCCTTATCACCTTAGTCATCATTATGTTGTGAGACCATGCCTGAAGTCAATGTACTAGAATTAGCTGAATTGATACTAGAATAAGAAATGAGATGTTCTAGTACATATTGCTGAATCAGTTTCTGAATGAGGTATCATGTCCATGCTCTTCTTAACACCATACATATAATTAAAACAAAATTGAATGTATTTACATTTATAACGAGGATCAAGGAAAATAGTAACAAGCAAAAGGTAGTTAATTCCACCGTTTTCCCCAATATTTGTTAAACTTTAATTGCATATTTGCTGTCATCCTTTGTATTACTATGTCATCATAATGTTGTTTCTATTATATGATTAAAACAAAATTGAATGTATTTACATTTATAACGAGGATCAAGGAAAATAGCAACAAGCAAAAGGTAGTTAATTCCACCGTTTTTCCCAATATTTGTTAAACTTTAATTGCATATTTGTTGCCATCCTTTGTATTACTATGTCATCATAATGTTGTTTCTATTAATTTTTTTACAAAAGATACAAATTAATTGGGTCATGTGCTAAATTATGGGGAAAAAAATTAATTTTTAATTTTTAATATATATATATATATATATATATACACATATAATAAAATTTATATTATTATTACGGGTTCACAGATCGGGTCAACGGATCAACGGATCTATAAATCTAAACCTGTGACCTAACCCGTACATGATCGATTTGGTTCGGTTTTGACCCAAATACATAAATGACCCAACCAAACAGTTCGGATTAGTTCTGGTTCACGAATGACCATACCCGTGAACACCCCTACCTGACGTGATTCACATCCAGATTTTGGTAATAACATTTGGCGCTCACCGTGGGGCCGCGGTAAAATTTACCCTGCGGCCTCACGTTCTCCATCAATCCATCAATGGTTAGTACATGGTCTAGTCTCAGACACGATACTGCCATCGAAACTTCCAACCCTCCTCAAACAACCATGACCAATACAGATACCTTCCAACATTTTCAAAACTGCATTGCGGAGATGGAGCAACGTCACAAGGAGAGACTCCAAAGGCTAAAAGCTGACCATGATCAGCTAAAGGCTAGAGTGAGATGCCCCCGAGGTGACGAGCACTCGAACCATACAACAAACAAGTATACTCAAGGGGAATCACACCCCTGACACACCGCCAACCCTCAAGACGGTCCCAGCTTACCACATGTGCATCGCCCAGAAGGGCAGACTACATGTCGACATCCCTTTGTCGACCGTATCATGAAGGTTGATCTACCTTCAGGTTGGAAATCACTCAATCTAGAGCAATACGATGGAACCACTGATCCAAATGAACATTTAGATGCCTTTCTCACCCAGGCGAATCACTACACCAATGATGACGCAATTTTGTGTCATGTGTTCCCTATATCTCTCAAGGGAAAAGCCTTGACATGATACAGTGGACTTCGCCGAGGTCCATCGACAACTTCAACACCCTTGTCGAACGCTTCAGTGCACAGTACGTGACCAATCGGTCTCACCGTATGACCTCTGCTGCACTGGTGAGTCTGCGACAAGAACATGATGAGTCTCTTCGAAGATTCATGGATAGATTTGGATGCATTGTTGTTCAGATCTAGAACCTTAATCCCAATGTTGCGCTACGTTCCATGCTATTAGCCTTGCGACCAGGTAAGTTCCTAGACAGTTGTAACACCCCGTATGCATTCGGTTCATTAACATTCAATTATGGCTGTTAAGCGCAGCAATTAATTAAAGATAATTAATTCGGAAGCAAAAAAACAAAATGACATCATCATATGTCAACAATAATACTATCTTTGCATTATGTATGGTATTCACTCACATCATACAACTAGAGGACCAAATAAGTCATATGCATATATCTCAATAAATGTAACTCAACAATGGTTGTACAAAATAAGGTATCCCATACCCTGTCCTCTCCACATATATCAATATCTATCAAAATATACAACAATATACATCAACTGTGCATCTTCCCCTCAGGGGTACAAAAATATAGGCATAACAAAACAATGAGCCAACATGCTCTCAAAAATAATATTCTTAAGGTTCACATAGAACCATATCCCTACTCGGGCCTCTTACCCTGGGATCCACCATCCGCTCGCTGAGCATCACCTGCAAAATTTAATCTCCAAACTGGGTGAGACACAATCTCAGTAAACTCAGGGTTCTTGGAGGCCTCTCCTCCCCCTGGCTCACTTCCATGACATATAGCATCAAAATTGGCATCACATAATCTAGCTATCATGACTCTCATAAAATACATCACATGTATATCACAACACAGGTACCATTCCATTGGGCGCTACCAACATCGGAAATGCAACACAAATATAGCATATAATATATATATATATATATATATATATATATATATATATATATACACAACATATATAACATTGCCTGAGAAAAGATCAACCACTTAAGGGCACATTCTCTTAGGACTTTACTCAGACGTATACCGCACTTCCAAGAAAGATCAACCACTTAAGGGCACATTCTCTCTGTTTTTTATGTCAATTAACCACATGGAGTTATTCCACGATACTTTGGCTCCAAAGGAAGTCCATATTTAGTCTATTCTACTGGCCAAAGAATCTCATCAATCATACAACATATCATCATAGTGTACATCATATACATGTTCTCAATTAAAAGGCAGTAACACACAATTTCAATACCACATGCATCATGACATACAATAACCATCACTCCCTCGGAGTATGGTGGAACACAGTCAAGGGAAAAACTCCCAAGAACAAAGAGCTTACCTGCATAAAGGCATACAAGCAATCAATAATGATTTTCAACCGTTGCATGAAAAGAAACACTATTCTTTTCCCTTTTAAGCCCTTTTTACTTGTTTTTCAAGTTATAAGGACTAGTCACCTAATTGGTGACTTACATACCCCTAATAGAATCTATCTTGGCCTAACCAAGGCCCTAGAGTCTCCCTAAGACTCTGCATCAACCAATTCAAAGAGTTGAATGCTTTAACCATGCCACATCTCGATAATTATCAAGGTAGCCAAAACGGTTACTTCAACACTTTTTCACCGTTTATATAGTCTCCTTAACATGTCTTGTAAAGGCACCAAGGCCCATACATACCATAATATCATCAATTTAACCAACATTTTTCCTACACATACATTCCTCATAACCCAAATTCCAAAATTCATAAAGTTATTTTCAAGGTTAAACCTTCATCACAACAACCTCCTAAGCATACTTTTCCAAAGGACCCAAGCCTAATTCCAGCTCTAACTTAAATGGATCACTATTCATCTCAAAAACAAATTCTCAAATAATCGGTAAAACTTGTGTTTCTTACCTCTAAAACATCAAGGAAGGCTAGAGGATGGCTTCTCCAAGCTTGAACGTCCTTAAAACTCCTTCTTTCCCCTCAAAATTGAAACTTTGTGAAGGTCCTTGGAGAAAACGATCTCCCCGTCTGATGGTTCTCAAAAAGAACTGAGGTTGGAATCTAGCTTATTGGGTGGTTCCCTTCAATTCTCAAGTTGAATGAGAAGGGTTTTGGTCAAGGGGTGAGTGGTTATGAAGCTTTTCTCACTTGGCAATGGAGAAAACAGAGAAAAGAAGAAGATGATGGTGTTTTTGTGAAGAAACGATGAGAAATGGGTCACTAAAGTGACCCTGGCGAGCGTCACACGTCAATGGCGTCGTTCCGGCGCTTTTGGCGCGGAAAAACAGTGGTCTGGTCGTGCTTCCTGCACCACTGGCGCCACTTTGGCGATATTGACGCCGGGAACCAGAGACCTCCGCTTAATTTTTTTTAGGCTTGGTCATTATAACAGTCTATGCAAGGAACCCCCTTCTAGCATGGAAGAGTTGCGTGAACGAGCCAAAGGTTATATCCAAATGGAAGAAATGTCCAAGTTCTGGAACGAAGTCCAACAAGCCAGACATAAGCGTGACAAGCAGGAAGGAAGTGTCAAGATCGACCCACACAGGTCTGACAAAAGGCACAAGCTGGACGAGAGCCATCCTCTCCAAAGAAGACCCAAGTATGAGCGCTACACTCCCCTGATAGTCAACCACACCACCATTATGGAGAAGGCCTCCAACACGGAGGTATAGACCTGGAGGATACTGAGAAGATCAACCCAGAAGCTAGGATGCTGACAGGAGAAGGGACAGAGCGGAAGACAGAGGGCGACAAAGGCAGCATCAACCCAAATGTGAACGCCAGCCTCCTCAAGAATAGGAGAATGAGCCCGTCCAACAAATTCGAGGTGTGATCAACACCATCGCGGACGGATTCTCTCACGGAGGACTGTCTAGCCAGTCTCAAAAGCGACACCTTCATGATATCTAGGACATTGACATTAACTGCATCGATGCTCTACCACCACGGAGCCTTCCTCGTATTACTTTCACATCTAAATATTTCAAGGTAATCAACCCTATTAATAAGGATGATCCCATGGTGGTCTCCCTTGTAATCGCCAACTTTATGGTGTCCAAGGTCCTCATAGACCAAGGTAGCTCCACGAACATCCTTTACTGGAAAACCTTCCAGAGGCTTGAAGTTTCACCAAATACTGTCCACCTTCACTTTGAACCCCTCCTCAACTTTGCAGGGGAAAGGGTAGAAATCAGAGGCTATGTGGACCTCATGACCACTTTTGGTCAAGTCTGCTATCAAGGAGCCTCACGATCAGGTATCTAATTGTCGATGCCAACACCTCTTATCTTGCTTTAATTGGCAGGAAAACATTGAACAAGCTCGAAGCCATCGTATCCACACCTCACCTGAAGATGAAGTTCCCTACCTTGACGGGAGAAATAGTTACTTTCAAGGCAAACCAAAAGCAAGCTCGAAAATGCTATGCAGAGAGCCCAAAAGTGGCATTGTGTCCTCCCACTAGGGAGCCCAGTAGACACTGCCCTATAGCAGGTGTTACAAGTCAAATCATGAGCGTGGACGAAGGGTCTCCAATCCGAACCCTGACTATCTACGAAGCAAGTCAAGATGGCATATTCAATATGGACCCGCATGATAACACCGTTGATAAAGGCCCAAAGCCTATTGAAGAACTAATCAAGCTGCAGCCTGATCCCAAACCCGAGTAGCGTACGCAGCTCAGTAGGAACCATACACAGGGACACATACCTATTCACTTAGCAGCCATTTGACATGTCTGATATCCATCCCAACATCATACGCCATAAGCTGGCCATCTAAGCAGGAATATCCCTACTCATATACCTCTTAGTAGCTGACAAAATCGTTAGTTCGGCCCTCGTACAAGAGGAAGTGGAACTCCAGCTTCCCATCTGCTTCACCGGGCGCATTCTTCATGATGCTAAGAAGCGGTATCAGATGATCGAGAAGATAGCACTGGCCTTTGTCACCTCAGCCCGATGCCTAAAAAGGAAGGCTAGCTATGTCATTCTCAATTGCGAGCTCTTCAAAAAGGGACTGATAACACCTCTCCTCAAGTGCCTTGACAACAAACATGCATACTACGTCCTGAGAGAACTCCACGAGGGGATCTGTGGTCTCCATACAGGAGGACACACCCTTGCCACCAAGATAGTATGAGAAGGATACTACTGGCCAACACCTAAGGTCCACCCTTGGTGAATCCTAGGAAATACCCAGGACAAACATGTTCCTGGACGCATCTCCAAAGGCTCGACAAAAAACAAGGTTCACCATTGGTGAGCCTAGACAAAACCTAGGACGAGCATATCCCTAGTCGCATCTCCAAAGGCTCGACGAAACCCAAGGTTCAGCCTTGGTGAGCCTAGACAAAACCCAAGACGAGCATATCCCTAGTCACATCTCCAAAGGCTCGACAAAACCCAAGGTTCAGCCTTGGTGAGCCTAGAAAAACCCCAGGACGAGCATATCCCTGGTCGCATCTCCAAAGGCTCAACAAAATCCAAGGTCCACCCTTGGTGAACCTAGACAAAACCTAGGATGAAAGTGTTCATGGTTGCATCCCCAAAGGTTCATATAATAACCCAGAGTCCTGGCGTGGATGGCGTGGGAATCCGCACGGATCATGCCAGAGGTCCTGCTGAGAAAACCTGGTTTGATATATGGCGCGGTTGGCGCCAGACTCTCTGGAACATGGCGCAAGGGGCGTCATGATCTTTGCAGCCTGCGCGGATAGCGTCACAACTGGCGCGAGTGGCGCGGGAAGTGGCCTAGAACACCCATTTCCCCTGGTTTTCCACGCGATCAGCGCCAGCATTGGTGCTGGCGGCGCCAGCTGGGTTTTGGATGTTGGCGCGGGGTTGGCGCTGATGGCACCATAGGTTCTGGAAGTTGGCGCTGGAGGCGTGGGTTCCACGCAGTTGGCGCCACCAGGGCGGTGCAGTTGGCGCGGGTAGCGCTGGATCTGGCGCGGATCACGCTAGACCTCGGACAGGCCCGGTATATTAAGGCTATCGCGATTTTCAGAAGAAGAAAATCTTCTTCTTCTTCTTCCTCTGAGCGCCAGCAGCTATGGGAGGGCTTCCCAAGCTCCCATAACCTTGCCTTGTGACCCCAAACACCTCCTAGACCATCCAAACCTCCTAGAAACCAAGTTTTAGCTAGAATCCTTCCTCCCTATCCTTTGAAACTCAGAAAAAGCCCCTTCTCCGAGAAAGGCTGAAGAGAGATCGATTTTGGGCGAGGAATGGTGGTGTTTCAGCTGCACCAAGGCTAGGGAGAGTAGCCCAGAGGCCTTCCTCATCAGTTCTGAGGTAAGAAACTCGAGTTTCTCCGATTGTATTGTGATTTAAGGGTTTTGATGAATAGTGACCCATTGTTGATAGAGCTAGAATTAGCTCTGGGTCCAGTTGAGAGATGTGTTTAGAATGAGGAGAGGAGGAAGGATTAGCTTTCAGTCTGTGATTTGGTGACTGTTAATCTTGGCTCTAGGTGGTGCATGTGTGACTTGGACTGAGTCACTGGTATTGAGACATGCAAGGGCCATGATGATGGGCTTGTTGTGCCTGAGAGGCCATGAAAATGGTGTCTTGTGAGATAGACCGTCCAAGCCCTATGGAAACCCTGAGTATTTGGGTTGTATGATCTTTGAGCTCATTGTGAATGGCTTGTGTTGAGTTTGTGGTGACTCTGAGGCCATGGCTGAGTTGAGATGGACCATTGAGGGTCTATGGAAAAGCTTAGAATGGATGAGCCTGATGAACCTTAAGTTAGATAACTTGGGTTGATGGAAAGGACTGAGATTCCTTTCCCAGAGGCAGTTGAGGACTGCTTGATGAGCTTGTATATGTTTATATGTTTGTATGGTCTGTAATATGTGGTTGTGTGCCTTGGTAGGGATTGACACAACGAGTGTCAATGACGCAGACCATCAGTTGAGTTGGAGCTGTGAGGCACGACTTGCCAGGTAAGCTCATTGTTCTGGGGTTTTCCCTTATTTTGGTTTACCACCCAAGTGGGTGATGAATGATATATATATATATATATATATATATATATGTTTACGGTAAGCCTGAGTGGCTTGATGAACGGTGCTTGGAGTGAAACTCAGACCGTTCCAGATTTATTGGATTATATGATGGCCTAGTGTGTGCTGGGCTGGAATGATGAACCTTAGGCTAGACGCCGAGATGGTGTGAGGGTGTTTTGGCACCTGTGGTTTCAGGTGTGGGGCCTTGGGCCTCTGGATTGATGAACACTGAGAAAGTGTTCTGTGATGTTGTAAGGACCATGAGACGGTCAATGTTGGAACCTATAGGATACTGGAATAGTATCGGGCTAGATGAGGTTCCCTAGCCAGAGGAAGAGTTTGAGGACTCCCTTGGAATAGCTGAGATTCCTTGGGAGGTGCCACTACTCTCCGCCTAAAGTCCTAAGGATGGATTGCCCTGTATGGATGTTCCTCCTTAGGCAGTGATGATGAAAGTCCTGAGTGGTTTTCCTCAGGCCAGTGTCTGGAAGTCCTGAGAGATAGAGTGCCTCCTGTGTGGGATGATCTCTCTCAGGCATGTAACTGAGAAGTACTGGGAATGATTGCCCTGTATGGATGTTCATTCCAGGCTAGTGATGATGAAAGTCCTGGATAGGCCAGGCAGTAGACAAATATGGTGTATCTCTAAGAGAGGGCTTCCCGAGGGGATGATAGCCTAGGGCCTCTTAGATGAGCCATATCTGGATTCTGGAAGTCTGAGTAGATGACTCAGGCAATGCTTGTTCTGATAGATGAGGCGGTGCCTCTCTAGTATGGAAAGTGTCCAGTGGTAGACACTTATGTGATAGTGCCTCTGTGAGACGAGTTTGTGGTGGCAGGAGAGCCAGTATGGGGTGGAATACCTCTGATGCTGATAGCACCCAGTTAGTACCCAGATAGCTGGGGAATGGATGATAGCCAGGACGGTGTCCTAGACTCTGTTATGTTTTGTTTATGTGTTTGTGCTTAGGGGGTGAACCAGGGTAATGGAGGATCTTCTAGGACCCTGAGCTTACTGAGATGTATATCTCACCCCTGTTGTGGGTTGTGGTTTTCAGGTGCTTCTAGAGAAGAGGAGCTACCACCGGGCAGGAGGCCTTAGTTGAGTGTGCTGGAGTGGTCATGGGCTGCAGATGAAGACTAGAGAAGTTTTTGGTTTGATCTCTGTCTTGTACCCTGTATAGGGATATGGTGTGAGTGTACACCCGTGTACTGCACATATGTGGTTGTATAACCACGAATGTGGTCAGAACTAAGACTTGTATGTATATGTACAGTTGATACATATGTGCTTGAGTTATAGTTCCTCCTGATTATCTCTGTCTGTTTTTGTATGTTTGCCTATGTTGTGTATGTTTTATTACCTGGATCAATAGGGGTTTGTTTTATATGTGTTATAATGTGTTTTCATATTCCATGCATGATGTATCAAGAAAAATTCGATTCTATCGCTTCCGCACCGCGTTTGTTTAACGCTGATAGCGCGCTTATGATATTATTAATGATAACACGTCCGGGGTGTTACAGTTCATCAAGCCCAGGGTCCGCTCTTGAGGAACCCTCCAAGCCAAGTCTCGCCTTCATGAAAATCCGAGGTATATATACTTTGTCTTCACAGGGATACAAGTTCGCAGGAACCTCGCCAAAATCCAAAACGGATGCGTAACTGGTAGTCTCCAAAGGTTTGCAAAACCCAAGGTCCTGCCCCTTGGTGAACCTCCAGCAAAATCCAAGGCAACTCCCTGGTCGATTCTCCAAAGGTTAGCAAAACCCAAGGTCCTGTCCCTTGATGAACCACTAGCAAAATCAAGGACCAGCTCCTGGTGGACTCCAAAGGTTCATAAAACCCAAGGTCCTGCCCCTTGGTGAACCTCCAACAAAATCTTGGGCAACCCCCTGATCGATTCTCCAAAGGTTCGCAAAACTCAAGGTCCTGCCCTTGGTGT
Organism: Glycine tomentella; assembly: GCA_007407185.1. Lineage (NCBI taxonomy): Eukaryota > Viridiplantae > Streptophyta > Magnoliopsida > Fabales > Fabaceae > Glycine > Glycine tomentella. The sequence goes on from PYAF01005901.1 coordinate 682,802, forward strand.
ACCTCCAGCAAAATCCAGGATCAGCTCCTGGTAGTCTCCAAAGGTTCGCAAAACCCAAGGTCTTGCCCCTTGGTGAACCTCCAGCAAAATCGAGAGCAACCCTTTGGTCAATTCTCCAAAGGTTCACAAAACCCAAGGTCCTGCCCTTTGGTGAACCTCCAGCAAAATCGAGCGCAGCCCCCTGGTCGATTCTCCAAAGGTTCACAAAACCCAAGGTCCTGCCCCTTGGTGAACCTCCAGCAAAATCCAAGATTGACAGCACGTTGGTCGATCTCCAATGATTTATTAAACCCAAGGTCTGCCCTTGGTGAACCTCGCTCTCCAAAGGCTCGTCAAATCCAAGGTCCACTCTTGGTACGCCTTGACAAAACCCAGGATGGACCAATCCCTTGGTACAAGGCTCAACAAACCCAAGGTCCACCATTAGTGAGTCTTCTTATTGCTAAGTTTTGCCCATGCGAAAACTCAAGTTACGCAAGGTCTACCCTTGACACACTTTATTATTCCTAAACTATATTCTTGCAAAAGTACAAGTTTGCAGGAGGAACACAAAAATCCAAGGTCCGTCCTTGGTGCACAAAACCCAAGACACACTCTTGGCACGCTCACTCCTTTGGAACCTCGACAAGCAGGGTCCAAGAATCAACTATTCACCCTAAAACAAGAGGCAAAACAAGATACCACTAGACTGGCCAGCAAGACCTTTAACCAGGTGGAATTCAGACTACCTCCTCATAAGCGTCAGGGGAGAAGCTCCGTAAAGCGAAAGAAAGCATCCTTACATGAATGACAAGACTTTTAACCAGGTTGAAATCAAACCTGAGATGATTTTGCATCATCTAAGTCTCCTATCTTTGTCAAGGTTTGTCTCGCTTCCTGCGCCGCAAGGACATCAAGGCGGCCTATCATGATCACTACATAGCATTGTACAAACAAACAATATGCTAGAAAAGAATAAACAAAGAAGAATGAAGACGAAAGAAGAACATTTGCATTAAAGAAGAATGATTGTAAAAATTATATGGCCTTCACGGCCAAAAGTTAATTAAGAAAAAATACAAAGGGAAAAAGGCATCCTAGACATTGGCCCCATCACCCTGCTCTTCACTAGCACCTTCCTCGGCAGAAGCAAGCTCTTCTTCGTTGAGCAGAATACCGTCCTTCACATCCTTGAAATAGTCAAAGAGACCCAAGTCAAGGTCTTTACCGAAGAACCCGACCTGCCTAACGGCTTTTTGAAAGCCTTTTCATAATGTTCCACCGCTTCCTTCTTATAGATGGACAACTCCTCCTCAAGCTTCTTGCTAATAGTTATCTTCTCCAAAGTACTAAGCTCAGACTCCTTTAGTCGTGCCTCCAAGTCAGCCACCTTCTTGACGATCTCCTCCATCTCAACAGTAACACTATCAACCTTGGTAGCTAGCTCCTTCTTCTCACCCAACAGTACCTTGTCACGACTATCCAACTCATCACCATCCAACCTGGTGCACAAAAGCTTGGCCAAAACACCATCAACCTTGGCAGACAGTCGGTGGTTGGACTTGACAACCTCAGAAAGGGCCACAACGGCACTGTTCACCTTGGCATGCTCCACCCTCCAAATAGTGCGGATGGCAGACTTTAACTTGGCCACCTCAGCCTCCAGTGATGCCACCTTGCCAACAACTTCCTGGTGGCACTGCTAGTTCTCCTCCAAAATTGCAAGGCTTCTCTGGAGATAGGCCTTCACAGAGTCAGTGGCGCTCTGAAACCCGACTGAACAGATCAAGTTCTTGCTGAAGGGAGTCAGGGTCCTCTGCTCTGGCTTATGCCTCACGCTTCACAAAGAGTCAATATCCCTCGAAGCATGTATGAACTCAATGGAGGTGACAGAGCGAGAAGAAGAAGATGGCAGAGTCGACGTTGGTGTAGCAGAAGTAGCCGGAGGAGCAAATGAAGAAGAAGGGAGTGACATCTCTGAAACACCATTGGTAGTGGCACCAACACTTGAAAAGGGTGCAGCAGCAGCACCAGAAGTCGAAGGGACCACGACAATGGGAGGAGCAGGAGTCTCTCCAACAAGAACAGGAGGGAGAAGTAGGAGGAGCAGGAGCAATGATGACAATAGTTGGGGCAGCAGCAACTTGGACGACCGACGACGCCAACAGGCGAACCCTGCACAGCAATAACAGAAGGGCCACCCGCACCGGGAAGCAGCCTGGCAGGCCACCTCAAAGGGCAAAGGCTAAGCAGGGCCCTTGAATTCTTTCATCCAGAAGTCCCAGCACTGTTATCTTGCTTCCTCTTAGCCAAAATAAAGGAAAGGATGTTGGGAAAAACTTCAGCAATACTAGTAAGGCCAACCCCAGTTGTGTGTTGACCCTTGCTTTTAGCCAGGGGGTTGACAAAGGAAGATGGCATAGCCCCACCATCAGGCCCAGTGTTGGACTATTGGTAAGCATACCAATGTCGTCGCAGGTTACAAAATTGATAATAGTTTGTCTCAACAGAGACTTGGGCTACTCAGTTATTTTAAATAAAAGTAACAGTTTAATAGTTTGTGTGAAACAAGTATAAGCGAATTTTCATGAGTTGGTGAAAATAACGACATTACGAATTTAAACAAATAACGGGAATAAAGGATTTAGTGCATCGAATTTACAGAAAATTACGAAAACAAGTGCAACAAGTTAATTAATTCAAGAAAAATGTAGGATTGGACTTCATCGTTCATACCCTTAGTATCCAATTAACATTACTATGTATAAATCATTTTCTAACATCATTGATGCACACGTTAAATTACCCCAAATCGATCCCTCGCATTTGAGAATCCTAAGGATATTTACTAAATATCGATCTCTCGCATATGAAATAAATATCACAGCATTATGATCATAATCTCGTGTTATTTACAATCAAAACGTTATGCTCTATTCCTAACAATGTAGCGTAATGAGTAAAATAATTCAGTTCAAATTCTAATAGCACTTTCCAGTCAAACTTAGAATCCAATTTCATGAGACTAGTGATAAAGTAGAATCAAGCATTAAGAACATAATGAAATCACCAATAATGAGTAGAAAAGATTCATGCATATAACAAATATTAAAAGAGATACATAAGGGTACAAAGATTACATCCAATCCTTAGGAGAAACTAGCTGATCATTATGGAGAGCACAAGATCAACTGTAGACATAATGAAGGAAGTGATCACCAATCCTTTCCGGCAGAGTTTCCTCACCAATTTCTCTCTTCTCTCACCTCTCTCTAAGTCTCCTTGCTTCTGATTTTCGTTCATGGCCCTGTTCTCTTCACTTTGCATGGCCTTTTATAGGAAAATGTGGAGCTAGTTAGGCAAACTCTCCCAGACAAGCTATTTACCCATGATTTGCTCGCCTAGGCGAGTTGTTCCTTAATGCTGAAAATCTTAACTCGCCCAGGCGAGTGATTTTCACATGTTTTACTTGCCCAGGCAAGTTGTGTCCTAATTGTGAAGAAAGGTTAACTTGCCCAAGCGAGCTAATTGCTAGCCTGGGCGAATTTAGCTTCCAGAAGTTTCTTCTTTTGACCTTTTTACCCTCTTATCTTGTCCTGGTTGTTTCGGATGCCACGAATACACTTGATACCTATCGAAACATCGCAATTGAGTGGATAAATCTTCCAAAATGTAGACAATATTTATATATGTACCAATATATAAAACAACTAGGATTAGGACCAGTTTATAAGAGAATTTACTGAAATCAAAAGATAAGTGCCCACATTATAATTCTGAAAATAACTAAAATATGACGCTTATCACCCAACATGATTCACCAGAGGCCTCCATGAAAAATTGCCCATTATACCTGCAAGACAATACAACCAGTGTTAGCACAGAGTGAACACCCCAGACACACAAGAAAGACAAAAGACAAGGCAGAGTGATTTACCATCCAAAATAAGGAAGGGGTCATCCGCTGAAGGAAGGGACAAGATAGCTCGTGCATCCAGAAAAGTCGGTAATTGCTCCAAGATCACCTTGTCCACCCTCTCCGCCATGGTTAACAGGTCCTCATCAAATGACTTGAACTTGGTTGGGTCAGATTTCCAATAGAACGAGAAGCGAGGCTCCTTGTCCTGGTTGAACATCAGTGAAAACCCATCTACCACAACACCAGTATTCAGGACCTTGAAGAAACTATCCTTGAAGAGACGAAGACATTCGAGTCAAACCCGAACAGCTTCTTTGATTAAATGTTCAAGGAGACCCAACCAATCTTGCCCGTTAGCTTCATCTGAAAAAAGAACAAGAACACTAACACGCTGGGTCAGATGTTGAATAGGGGGCACATAAATTCAAAAGCCCTCACCATCACCCAACGGTTAGGGTGAAGTTGGGAGAGGGCTATATTCAAGTGCTCAAGAAGAGCACACTAAAAAGGGGACAGAGGAAGAAGCAAACCCAACACCTCGAAGAGGCACCGGTACATGAAGAAGAAGGGCGGACCATCTGGTGTTGTCCTCAAGAAAGGGAAGTCATCACTCTCACAGGCCTCAACAACCACTTTGCAAGAACCCTCAGGGATTGTCAACCTGAGTTGATGATGCAAAGCATTAACATATGTCATCGAGGTGATGGAAGACCGGCATTTCAGAACATCGTCCCTCACCTACTCGTAGCTAATGACAACAGGACGATGACTCAGTGCTAGGGTTGCGTCGCACGCAAGGAAAGACCCTGGCGTCTCCACCTTCACTCTTTTTCACTTTTCCCAAAATAGAAGGAGGAAGAATGGTGGTAATCGGCACAGGTTCCTCGACTCGAGGGGCAATCGTTGGCCACAACTTTTGACGAATGCAAGAAGTACCCCCGCCAACATGACGCGAGTCCACCTTCCTCCCTGAAAAGGAGGACTTGTTCTCGGAGGTTCCATGGTGGGTATCCTCCTCTGAGGAGTCACCGACGAAGATGACCTCACGCATAAGGGGATGTTTGATTGAGCTCCCTGAATCACTACCACCGAGACCAAGAGCAGAATCAGAGATGGGAGAAGAAGACATCGTAAAAAAAAAGAAAGAAAATAGTACCTTAAACGGTGAAAGAGGAGTAAAGAAATGAGAGGAAGACAAAAAAAGCAAAGGAATATTCTAGAAGGGAGAAAAGTCAAGAATGCAATAATGGTGACGACAGAAACGTCAAACGTCCACTTCATTTAAATGGAACGCGACCTTTCAGTTACTAGCAGGATTTGAAATGACTCCCTAAAAATCCGCGCCACAACATAACTTCACTCACTCACTAACGCACGACTCCAGTACGTGCCCACTCCATGAGTGACACGTATACACGAGTACTATGTGTGCATTGCACGCGCATATGGCAAAAGACAAGCTCAACACTTACTTTCAATGCACCTTCCAATGGTTAGATAAGGGCAAAAATGTTAAACCTGGACACCTTACTTGCCTAGCATGTTCGACCTCTCCTGCAAAATAAATGCATGTCATTCTTGGACAATCCAACAATGGCAACCCAGACAACACTTGTCCAGGCTGGGGGGCTTGACAAGCTCGACACCCTTACATTTCTCGCACTTGTCGAGATTATCATCATCAACACTAGACAACACTTGTCCATGCTCAGGGGCTCAACAAACTTACGGCCCTCTTATTTGTCAAGAATATCTCCCTTGATACCAGACAATCTCCATCGACACCGAACACTTTTATGCTACACCAAACAACCTCTTTCGCCGCAAGTTGACTCAGAGGCTGGGGGGCATATGTATCGTCCAAGATCCGAAAAATACATGTGGTTACTTATGTGGCACCCCCGTACACGTGTCAATCCTTCACGTCAGCCCTGTTGCAGGAGCATGGACGTCTACCCTCAACAGTCGGGCTAATTGGGGTTATCTTTAATGCTTTATTATTCAAATGTTATTGATGATATTGCAACAACTTTATCAAATGACAGGTACTAAATTATCTATAAGCACTGAATTATCTATAATCCACCAGATTATCTATAAGCAATTATCTATAAAGTCTCATCTTATCTACAAGCTACAGATTATCTATAAGGTATACATTATTTGTAAGCTTAATTATCTATAACATGCAATTATTTGTTAGCCATTATCTTCAAGGGCCCAAGGCCCACGCTCATTCTATAAATATTAGGTTCCATCAAACCTTTCATTCAATCTCATTCTCATCGACTAATATACTCAATTTCATACTTTTCTCTCTACATAATTGATGTATTTACTTGAGTGTCGAAGTCTTTTCTTTTGTTTTGCATGTCACTCCTCTTAACAATGTCTACTAATCATCTGACGTGCAAAGTTTAGAGTCTACTTTAGCCATGTCTACCCTGAAATGATCCACATCCAAATTTTTATAAAAACACAAGGTAATAAGATATGATTTGGTTATGGTTTCCCGCATAGTTATTATGTACATGAGGATTTATTTTTAATGAATTATGTACATGGAGTTGGATACGAAAATGTACATAATATCAAAAAGACGAAATTACATGGGTTGTATGGGGGCTTTGGCACCTCCTATTATATTAGTTAATATATTTTCTAATATGTATGCTATTTCAATATTCAAATATTCGAATAATTACTTTTAGTTGGGATTTAATTGTAAAAATAATAACATTTAAGTATCGTATTTTTTTATTTTTGGTATGATATTTGTATCTTTCTTTTATAATTTTCATTATGAAAGTAATAACATTTCTTCTTCTTTTTAGACAAATGATTTATTTCTTTTTTTATAATATTTATTGTGAAGATAGCTTTACACGTGTATATATATATATATATAGGAAAATTAGTTTACAAGGAATTACTGTTGAAAATAACTTTTTTTTTGCGGGGGGGGCGGCTGTGTACTGAGTACTGATCATGTAACATGTGACAGATTTTCGTTAATTATTATCGTAATCAAAACATGAAACCCCGTGTTTCTTAAATCAAATACCGTACTTATATACATATACGTGTATGTTTAATTACGTGGAATTCACTCTGCTTATTATATAAACTCATTCAAAACCAAAAAGAACAAAACATCTAATTAAAATCATACACAAAGGCATACTTTGAATTCGTTGACTCTTACGGGAGAGACGAGCTTTGAAATTAAACTAGTTTAGTTAGTTAGCCCTTGAGAAAAGGGCAACGTGTCTAATTGATTCATTAATTAACTTAATATTTATAGTTGAAACTAATTATTCAAATTCAATAGAGTATATGGGTTTTTCAATAAAGTCTTATTAGTCACTGGAAGCCACAAGTTTCCTTTGAAATAGGTGGATGTTATTTAAACCTGTGGTCGGTTTATGACTTTTATAAGCGCAAAAAAATTTCACGTTTGTCGAAACTAGTTTTTTTTTTTTTTTTCTCCATGTCAATGACAGTTAATGTCTTTGCCAAATTTTTGTTTCGATCGACAAACACGCACTCATAAAAATATGTTTTTTTCGTCTCATGATCATTGACGTGATAAAAAACATTATTATTTGAATTTTTCAAACGTAATATTAATTACTGTTTTTCATTTATATCACTAATAACTTTAATGATGAACACTAAAAATCATAATGAATTAATGATTATATAGTTAATTTTATAAAATTATCACTCTTATTTATTTATTAATTTTGTTTGCTTTGTGTCAAAAATTTAGAATGACAAATATTATGAAACATAGTAAAATGTAAAAAATTGATGGGGAATCAAATAATGATGGACAACAAAAATTATATATGAATTAATAATGATGATAAAGTTAATTTTATAAAATTAACATATTTTTTATTTATTTACTAGTTTCTCTTTAATTATGTACAAAATCTAGGACAATAAATATTATAGGATGGAATAAATTATAAAAAATTGACAGAAAACTAAATCATATATATATATATATATATATATGAGGAGCGTTCAAATTATAATGGTATAATTTTGATAATTATTATATTTTTTTAAAACTTGATATAGAATGTGATTTTTATTGATCCAACCGTTGAATTATATTTGCATATTACTAAAATTGTTTTTGTCAAAATTGAACAACAATAAGAAGATAAACAAATGATTCATATTTTAATATATTTTAAAATATATATATATATATATATATATATATATATATATAACGTCGATTTTAATCTATATGAATGAAATGAGAAATAAGTTTGAATTAATACGAAATTTTGTGTATGTGATTTATTTAAAATGAACTTTCAATCTAACGGTAAATTTTAAGAAAATATTATTCCATTGAAAATTATAAAATAATATAATAGTTGTCAAAATTATAGCGGTCCAATTTGATTTTGATTAATCCTCCGTGTATATATATATATATATATATATATATATATATATATATTTAAAGATTTGATTCTATGGGGTGATATGTGACAATTTTATATTTATTCCTTCTAAAATTATTAAATAGTATTATTCAATTCAATCAATTCGTTTTAATGATTCTTGTTACATTTTAAATAGATTCTAAAAGAATTATATTATATGATATTCAATTTATTTAATTTATTATAATTATGGTTATTTTTTATTAATAATCATCATGATTTTTTATAGTTTACATGTATAATTAATTTACGGATTATACATTCCTTTTTTTGTGAGATACAATTTTTTTGTGACATTTTTTGGGTTCAGTATACATTCTATTATTTATCAATATTTAATATAATTATTCTATTAACATTTAATGTAACAAAATTTTATATTATTATTTAAAAATTGATACATTTTTTCTATCACAATTATATAATTATTTTCATATACAAAATTTCTAATTTAATACATATTTTCTAACACAAGTATATAATTATTAATCAATATATAATATAATTATTCTATTAATATTTAATATATTAAAATTTTATATTATTATTTAAAAATTTAGATACATTTTTTTTAACATAGGTATATAATTATTCTCGTATACAAAATTTTCTAATTTAAAATAGTCTTTATATAACTTATTTCCGTATATAAGGTTTTTTAATTTGATAATTTTTTCTTCTAAAAATATATTTTTAAAATTTTAAAAAAATAACTTAAATACTCTAATTAATATATTATTATTTTAGAAAATAAACATTAATTTTAATCAATTTAAAAATTATTAGTTATATTATT
>PYAF01005901.1:692064-768719 GCA_007407185.1 Glycine tomentella
TATTATTATTTTAGAAAATAAACATTAATTTTAATCAATTTAAAAATTATTAGTTATATTATTAATACTTAAATCAATTAAAAAATAAATTAATCTACATCATACTTATAATATGTCTAAATGATTTTATTAATTTTTATCACTCTTTGTAATAAATTGAGCTTACTGCTTATATTATTTTTGTTTATATGATAATTTTAATATAGTTAATTAATTAATTAAATTTAAAATTTATAAATTAATATTTTATCACGTCAACATATGTCACTTTTTTATGAAAATTAGTCATAAACAAAGTTATTGTATAAGTAACACAATTACCAAAAAATTGATATTAAATCAATTTTTTAAAAGAAAGTCAAAAAGGAACATGCACATTGTCAAAGTGAAAGGAATTTTATCTAAAACAACACCCTCAATAATAATAATTTTTTAGAACGTATATATATATATATATATATATAAATATATTTAAATATTTATTTACATACCTATTAACATAAATATATTAAAATTTAAACTAAATAATTAAAAATATATTTAAAATTTTAAAAAGATATAAAAAATACTCTTATAAATTATAAAATGTGAATATAATATTCAACACTGAATAACAAGCTAGTAATAATATAAATAGTAAACTAATTAATGTTACCCAATTAGCAAGGAATGCCAATTTCATACGACTTATTTAAACTTGAAAGGTATTAATAAATAAAATAAGGATTAAATAATGGCTTGCTACAAGTTGACTGTTGAAATTTTTAAATCCAAAAGTAAATTCTATTGATTTTAATTATTAGTTTCAATTTTTTAACGTTTTCAATTTGCAAATTTGAATATTATTTTTAAGTTAAAACCATACAGATCACACATCATTTTTTTATGATAATGGATAATGATTAGTGATAGTGACACTGAAAGTGTTATTTTTCAAATTGTGTATTCTAATTTGTAGTATATAGTTTTTGGTTTATCATATTATTTATGTAAAGTATAATCATCAACTTTGATAATGACTAATTTTTTAAGAAATATGACTCATCATATTTAATTAGGGATGAGTATAAGGATCTATCGGCTGACTCATTATAAAGCTCATGGATCTTGTGGATAACGAATATTTTTTTAAAAAAAAATCTGCATATATATACTGAGTTTATGAGTTATGCCCATTAAGCCCATGGATCTAGCAAATTTTATCTGCATACTCGCAAACTACTTGCATAATCTGCCAACGGAAAATATTGACGGAAAATATTGCTAATTTGTTATGTTAAAATTTTTATATTTAATTTAGATTGTTATTATAAATTTGTTATGTTTAAAATGTCAGTGTATATTTATGCAATGAATTTTAGATTAAAAAATAAAGTAAATTTTTTACTTCTTCTAATTATATATATTTTTTCACTTTTAAAAATATAATTTTTCTATCATATTTTTTTCCAACTTACTATTTGGGTCCATTGACTAGTCCATTTATTCGTGGGTTTTATCGAGTAGAATATGAACCCTTAAAAAGATCATTTATTTCACATATTGGATTTATCCTATCCATTTTAAAACAGATTTTTGCATGTCTAGCCTTAAACTGTCTAGGCCATTCGGCATACTCACCCCCACCTTTAATGAGTCTCTTCCAAGCATTTATTTTTTATTCAAAAAATTTGAATTCGAAACTTTTATTAAAAAATTTGAATTCAATTTCATTTGATATTAACTTTTATAATATAATAATAGGATTAGATAAAACTTGGAAATTAATATTTTTTTTAGTATGTTAATTATTTTAATATTATTGTTATGATGAAAAATGTCATTTTGTAATTAAGATGTCCTTTGATTAAGTGAGTGTTTGTGTTACGTAGTTTCTTGTCATTTTTTTTTGTTTCATTACAAAAATGAGGAGAAGTATTTTTAATTTTTATAAGTACCTGACCCTGAATCTGAGGCTGGAAAGTTCCTTAAAACCCATGTAAAAAACCTTATACACACCTATTTCCTACCAATTGGGGTGTTGATATGTTTTGTTCATTATAACTTAATGTCTTGCTATTCTTATTTTTACTTATTCAAAATTCTCGCAAATAATTTTTAAACTATTAATTATTTCATTTCTTATTTCTTGTAAAAGCAAAATTCAGATGTCAACTTTCCGAAGCAGCTCATATGACCGACATATTTTCTCTCAACGCATTTATTTAATGGCTGGCTTTCTTCTTCTTTGTTTATGAAAATTAATGGCTGACCTTTTATATTGTCAACTAACACGAGCCAAAATGTCTTTCACGAAGAATTGTCAACTAACACGAACCAACACGCATACCTTAATTTCATATCCAATTTCATGTCGATCTATATTAAATACGGGTAAAGCATTTGCTTACAAAATTAGTTATATATCTCTTAAAATACTAAAAAGTAATATTATAATAAGAATTTATTGGTTATATATTAACATTATAAAATTATTTTACATTATCATTCGTTCAAAAATCACTATTGACATAACTTTTAAAATAATTATTATAAAAATTTAAAAATTATCATACATGATAAACTGTGATTATATAATAATATAAAGTATTTTACATTATTTATGCATAAGATTGCCCTTTTTCTATAATAGATGTTCAAAATGACAAAAATAAAAACTTTTTATACCCTCATAGAAATCTTTTATGAAAGTGTGGTGCTTAAAGAAAATTAAAAGAATAAATATGTAAATTTTTCATAATAGTATAATACTCATTCTAATATCAACTTACACACCCTTTTCCCTGTAATAAAAATATGAGAATATAAAATTGTATTTGTGGAAATATTTCATGCCTGAAATTATTTTATAATCATGTAACAAATATAAAATGAACATTTTCTACCCATATATTCTGGAAAATATGTTGAAACAATTTAAAAACAAACACATCCTGAAATAGAGGGAAAGGGTTGTTGGAAAATATTTTGTGGGTCATATATTATGAGTTGATTTGATTATCTATTATTATAGTTAATTATTTGATAATGAAGAGATGTTATAGAATAATAAAATAGTTGTTATAGTGGTAATAATAAGTATTTTATTGTTCTTAATGGAGGGCGGAACTAATGAGAACTGTTATAGTTTGTTAATAAGGTTGAGGGGTCTCAGGTTTGGAGAGGCTCATATATGAAACGTCTCAAAATAATACCAGGAGCAGGAGATTCGATTAATCGAGATTCTACGATTAGCAAGATCGACTTTGATATAATTTCTCTAGGATTTGTAGACTTAACTATATTTTCTCCGGCTAGGAAGCCTTTGGTATCCATGGATATGGATGTAATTTTATTGATTAAAGTGATTCAAAGCCTGAAAGATGAGCTGTCCCCCTGAGCCGAGTGGAGCATGCATGAAGGAGTCAAGTCAGTTTTCTATTCTTTTCCTTGACGCAACTGGGCCGTCCTAGACTTGAACCACAAAAACAAGTAAATAGATCTGAAACATATAAAATGCAGTCAATCCTGATGTACAACAAGCTATTATTGCAAAAATGGGTGAATACGATAGCTTGTAATTTTTCATTTATTCACACACTTGAGAAAGGACAAAGGCTAAAAGATCTCTTTATTTATTCACACGCTTGTGATGTTCCATTTATTCCCTCTTGCTGACTATATCCTTTTGCCACAAGCCTTGCCTTGTTCTTGGTGATTTGACCATGTTCATCCAGTTTATTCCTAAAGACCCATTTAAGTCCTATTATTGTTCTGTCCTTTGGCCTGGGTTCCAGATGCCACACTTTGTTCCTTTCAAATTGATGTAATTCATCCTGCATAGCATTTACCCAATCTAGATCCTTCAAGGCAGAAACAATGTCAGTAGGTTCAATAAGAGAAATGTAAGCATTAAAAGCACAATTTTTTTCATTTGAGCTCTATTGTGTACTCCCTTATTACAATTACTAATTATAGAATCAATGGGATGAGAGCTTTGGTGCTTCCACTTCCTGACTTCAATCTTTTTATGTTTTCAGCACTATCTTCTGCATCATCTTCCTTTAACTTGTTATCTAAACCTGCATTATGTCCGTCTTCTATGTCTGGTTCAGGTATGCTTGATTTTTTACTAGGACCTGAGTCTTCCTCCTTTTCTTTACTTTCATCTTCATTTATTGCCTTGTGATTGCTTGGATTCAGATCTTGTCTTTTAGTTATCCTAGCTCAATGTCTTCATTTTCCTGCATAATTTTATCAACAATGTCAGTTTCATCAAAGACAACATGGATGCTTTCTTCCGCGCACATAGTCCTTTTGTTATAGACTCTGTATGCTTTTCTCTTGGAGGAGTAACCCAAGAACACTCCTTGCATCAAATTTCTCTAAGTTGTCCTTCCCATTATTGTGGACAAAGCACTTGCATCCAAAAGTCCTTAGATGCACTATGGTGGGCTTTCTTCCTTTGAACAATTCATAAGGGGTATTCTTTATCATGGAACTGGTCATGACCCTATCCTTGATTTAGCAAGTTGTGTTTAAAGCTTCTGCCCAAAAGTTCCTAGGTAGACCACTTGCAATCAACATGGTTCTAGCCATGTCCTCCAAGGTCATGTTCTTTCTTTCCACTACTCCATTCTATTGCGCAGTCCTTGGTGATGAAAATTCATGATCAATTCCTTTTTCTTTGCAAAACTTCAAAAGCCTACTATTAGTGAATTCACCACCATAATCAAATTTAATAGAGATTACTCTATGTTCACTAGAGTTCTAAATTTTAAGTATAAAGGCAGAAAACTCATCAAAGGTCTCATCCTTTGTAGTTAAAAAGAAAGTTCAGGTATATCTTGAGTAATCATATACTATGACAAACACATACCTCCTTCATGATCTATTCATAATCTTAATTGGTCCACATAAATCCATATGTAGCATTTCTAGGGGTTTAGAGGTACTTACCTGGTTTTTGGATTTAAAAGAGGATTTGACCTGCTTTCCTTGAGTACAAGCATCACAAAGCTTGATGTCCTGAAATTTGAGAGTGGGCAGACCAGACACTAGTCCTTGTGAATGCAACTTCTTGATCACTAGCTTGCATGTTGTAATCTTTTGTTCCAAAGAAGGGTATCATTTTCTACGACACTTAAACATGTTAGTGAGACATCAGCAATAGAGTTTAAGTTAGCTTGATAAACATTTATGATTCTTTTTCCTTCCAAGATAACCTTTTGTATCTTCAATTTTCTTACAAAACATTTTTTAGATGTGAACTCTACTAAGTTCCCTTTATCACAGAACTGAGATATGCTTAATAGGTTGTGTTTTAAGCCTTTAACATAAAACACATTATCAATGGAGTGTGTGAATGACTTACCTACCTTACCAACTCCCAAGATCTCACCTTTGTTGTTATCTCCGAAAGTCACATATCCATTCTTGAAGGGGTTAAGAGTGAGGAATCTAGATTCGTCTCCTGTCATGTGCCTGGAACAACAGCTGTCTAAGTACCATGTGTTGTTCCCCCTCACTTTAACCTGCAAAAGAAAATCATTTGTTAGTTTTGGGAAGCCAGACTTGTTTAGGTCCCTTTTTCTTAGCATATGTAGAATTGTGCTCTCTTTTCTTTGCTGGTTTATTCACAGAATAATGAGAATGATGTGCATTGTGTTCATTTTTCTTTAGTGCATTTATTATGAGTATGCAATCTTCTTTTAGGTGTCCACCCTTCCTACAATGCATGCAAAATCTAGTTTCATATATATCAACATGTTTCTTTCTAGACTCCCATGCCTTGTAACATAGTCCATGCTTAGACTGAGTGTGTGCCTTATTAATCCAAGTATCTTCCCAAGGTCTAACTTGCTTTTTGTTTGAATTGCTATGTAGGTCAGCTAGTTTGCTTCTAAGGATGTTATACTCCTTATTCAAGTTCCTTATTTTTTCTTCCAATAGTTCTACCTTAGGACTTTTTTCAGCCAGCTCCTTTAAGTTTTTCTTTTCAGATCTCAAGAAAGCCATGCACCTTTGAATATCTTCATTTTCTACTTCTAAATCCTGAATGTTTCTAACCAAGTCATTATTTGTTTTGGTTATGGTCTTGAGTTCTAATCTTAGACTTCCATAACTATCAAGCAACTCCTCGCTCTATTCTCTCAATGCGTCACATTCATCTAGTGCTACAAATTTTTCTTCATGCAGACATATGCAATGCTTGATGAGAGATTTTATGTTTTTAATTAGCACTTCTTTAGTTTGTTCATGTAATGCTGTTGTTTCAATTTGAGAGTTTACCTCATTAGTTTCAGCATCAGATTTATCATTTGTTCCAGCCATAAGACATAAATGAGCTTCTTCTTCTTCAACATCAGTGTCTCCTTTTTTTGAGCCAGAATCTGACCAGGCTGCCATCATAGCCTTTGTAAGTTATTTTTTGCCATACTTTTTATCCTTTCTCATCTTTTTCTCCCTTTTGTGCTCTAGCTCCCATTTTGGGCAATCTCTGACCCTATGGTCCTGCTTTCCACATTTGAAACATCCATCATTAGTCTTAGAGGAGCTATGTTTAGATTTTACCTGATTTAATATCTTGTTAGAGTTTCTGGAAATTTTGTATCCCTTTCTAAATTTCTTAACTAGTAAGGCAAGATCTTCGTCATCATCAGTGTTGCCTTGCTCTTCTTCAGATTCAGCTTTTAGAGCAATTCCCACGTCTCTTCTTGCTGGATTTTCCCTTTTATGAGCCTCCAATTGCATCTCAAAGGTCATTAAGGATCCACTCAGCTGTTCCAAATTGAATTTCTTGAAGTCTTTGGTTTCTTGCAGAGTCGTGACCTTTGGCATCCATTCCTCTCTTAGAAGACTTATCAATATTTTTCTTACTTGCTCTTCTTGTGAAATCTCTCTGCCTAATGCTTTCAACTCATTTACAATGTTAGTGAAGCGGGTAATCATATCAGAAATTGGTTCTTTTGGTTTCATAAGAAAAAATTCATATTGATGTATAAGAAGGTCAATCTTGGATTGTTTTACCTCATTGGTGCCCTCATGAGCTACGTCTAAGAGATCCCACATGCTTTTGGCATATTTACAACCCATGATTATGTTAAATTCCATTGGTCCTATGTTGTAGTGAATGATCCTCCTAGCTTGAGCATTTAGTTCCATCCTTTTCCAGTCCTCATCGGTGTACCCTTGTTTTAGTACACCTTTGTCATTCTTTTTGGTGATTTCATAATCTCCATTCTCTATGATATTCTAGACTTGAAAATTTCCACTTGAATGTAGGTCTCCATTCTGTTCTTCCAGTAGGGATAGAACTTCCCTTCAAATAATGGTGGTCTTTGTAGAGCATAGCCTAGCTTGAGAGTCTCAAGTTCATTCATGTTGGATCTACTCTTCAATATTACCTGCAACAAACAGAGAATGAGGCTCTAATAGCAATTGTTGGTCTCAGATGAACTTAAGAAGGAAGGTTGAATTAAGTTTATAAAATTTAACAATTTAATTCTGATAAAATTTCAAAAATATAAAACGGATAATCAGGTTGTAAAGAAGACAAAACACATGGAATTTTAACGAAATAAAAACTCTTAGGCTCAATGGGAGAAAACAACAACGGCTCTAACTGGATCACTCAATCCAATTGAATAATGAACACTTCACTATTTAAAGAGCCAATATCCAATACAAGTGCAGAACCTATTCTACCGTTATACAAGTCAATCCCAAACCTAACTCTAGATTTGTATGACTATTTCCCAAACCTTGTTCCTTTACAAAGTTTCTCACTCAATTGTTGATTTAACTCTAAACCAGACTTTTACACTCAATTGTTGATTTTTTAATTCTAAACCAGACTTTTACACTCAATTGCTAATTTAACTCTAAACCAGACTTTTATCAAATGATTCAAAGTTACCATAAAGCTTCTAAGTCTAAGCAGAAGACACGATATAAACCTGTGAGCAAATTCTCAAAAGATATCTATAACTTAGAATACCAATATAACTCAAGGAGAATTCACACTATTTTTTAGATCCCATGATACTCTATTTATATACAAATATAGATAAGCACATTTTTTATTTTCAAATCTTTGTTTCTATTAGTTTTGATAACAACAAAATCATGTTCAGATTTAATAAGATAAGCTTATTTATCAAAACAAAAACATACTTTATCTATAAAATTAAATATGCAAATTTTGTTTAATTAGAAAAACAGATTTTTCTTGTCAACTTAAACTCATAAGACATTTATCAATATAATGAACTTTATCAACAGATATCAGACTTTATCTATAAAATTAAATATGCAAATTTTGTTTAATTGGAAAAACAGATTTTTCTTATTAACTTAAACTGATAAGACATTCATCAACATAATGAACTTTATCAACAGATATCGTATCCATTTTATTTGTCCCTTATCTAATTTTATTTCAAGAGTTCAAGTGATAATCTAAGTCAAGAAAATCAAACAGAACTTACTTTTACAAACTTTCTAAATGACAGCATATGGTCTTCTTTTTTTGCCCATCAACAGCTACTCCTTTTAAATCTTCTTTTGAAACCTGAGCGTGCCTCTCGTACTTTAGAAGGAAGAAGTCATGCAGTAGTGACAAACATACATCACACTTAGTGCATGTCTATATCACACTTTCTTTATTTATTGTTCCTTGTGGTTAGTCAAATTGGGTTGATCCTCTATTTTGCCCAAAGTCCTTAATATAATATCTGCCCCATTGCCAGCATCAAAACTTCGAGTCAAACACAAAATACACTATGAAAATGCATTTTGTGTATTTTGGTTAACGAAATTGTCATTTCATTGTGTATTGCACCTCAAAGCTCAATGGAAATATTATTCCAATGAGGGGAAAAAAATGAAAACATGTTTTCCTAGGATATTTTTCAAAATTACGCAACAAAGTTGCATTTCCGTTATGTAGTTTCTAGAAATACCATACAAAATACAATTTCATTGTGATTTTTTGAAAAATACACCTTAAAAATGTGTGAACAATCGAGGATATTATGTTTTTTAAATAACCCATTTTTTTCTACAAGAGCTTTTAATAAATAACTTACACTTCAATAGAGGATGTAATGATTCATTGTCGTGTGAACAATCGATGTTATCTACATCATTGATTTAGTTGGTGCAATATGGATAGTTTCTTTCTTTAAGACACTTGACAAGTATGTTAATGATGAATTGACACGTGAACAACACTTGTGTATGAATTTTTGCGATCTAGATCATTCATTTATTTAGTGCAATCTGGATTATTTTTTTGGCGCATAGGTCAAAGCTTGTAATAATTGAGTAATGGGTGAAGAATTTTTGCACTAGTATAAAAATAGTGGTTTGAGGCACCAATTGTCTTCATATTCAATATTTTCCTAAAAAGATGGAGGGATTCCTTGTTGTATGTTATGATGGTGATATGATTTTTAACATCGATTTTTTGGGCTTTCCACATCGGTTTTTCTCCGATGTTGAAATCACCGACGTTAAAAGTATGATGTTAACATCGGTTTTCAAAAATTGATGTTAACAAAATTATACAATATCAATTTTTTTAGAAAAAATGATGTCAGAAAATAAGAAATAAAAGAAAAAAAGTTAAAATATGATAATTTAACATTGATTTTTACTAAAAATCGATGTTAATTTATGTACCAACATCGATTTTTACTGAAAAATGATGTTGTTGTGATGTAACAACATCGAGTTTTAGTAAAAATCGATGTTGTTGCTGAGCACATGTACCAACATCGGTTTTTACTAAACACCAATGTTGTTACAACACAGCAGCATCGGTTTTCAGGAAAAACCAATGTTGGTACATAAATTAACATTGTTTTTTACTAAATACCGATGTTATTTTTTAATTTTTTTAATATACTGTATGTTTTATTAATTTAACTCAATTTTAACCTGCAAATGAAAAACAGACATCCAGGCAGTTTCACAATACAATACAATTAAATCATGTATGAATAATAAGTAAATTCAATAGTGTCAATATACATAAAATGATTGTCTTTAAGAGATTTTAATTTTAAACTATTTATACAATTGTTTAAAAATCTCTTAACCACCTAATGTTTCATTTCTAACTCTAAGATAAAATGTAGCTCATTGAATCCGAATTGCCTTCAATCTCTCGGGTTTCAGTGGTCTCTAATCAGCAAAGTATTGCATGACATAATAAAACGTAATTTAAAAAATATAAATAAAACAAGTATAACAAATACAATTTTTTTTTAATTAAACAATTACCATGTCCCAGTTATCCCTGAAGCCTCCTTATACTATCGTCGACATCCAATGCATGACATAACAACCACACTCTGTGCTTCCTTTTTGCTTATTACACTAAATTCAATAATATAGTCAAAGTTAAACGAAAATTAGTGTAAATAGTAATGAAAGTTATTTTGAAGACATAAACCATTATTTAAATGACTTACTTTAACCACAATCCATTTAGTACTAGCCTTGAATTTAGTTCCCTGAGTATCGTGGAATTACTTCAAAGCATTGCTTAAGAGAAACATGCATGCATATTGTACAATTAACATATTCATGTCTTAGAAATAAAAAAAAAGTAAATTTCTGACAAATTACAACCTACCTGTTAATAATTCTTTTCAGGTAGTTATTAGGCTTATTGTGCAACGAATAGAACCACACGACAACATTGTCCTTAGAACATATAACGACCAATTGTCAATGTGCAATACATTGGAGAACATTAAGTTATTATACTACATACATAATTTAAATTCATTTGTACATTTTTACTTACCCATTCAAGTACGCTGCAAGGTAGACATGTTTCTGTGAAATCTGCATCCATTTCTTAAGATAGTCTTCGAATTCAAATTGCGATTGCCCAGATCTCTGTATGGACTGTGGCTCAATGAATCCATACACGAAGGCATTATCTGATTGCAGACAATAACTCATTCATATGCCTATTATTTTGAAAATAAAGTCAATTATATATGAATATAAAACAATTAGTTATGTATTGGTAGCCAATGTAAAGTGACTTATAGATCCACAGTTGTAAAACGGATATGTTCAGACATTAACCACCGCGGATTATTTCAAAAATATCCTCAATGCTTTATGCACAACAGGAAGTTGTCATTATACACCCCGAACAGAGTAGGGTCCCAAGGCACCTGCATGGGTTTGAGGAAAAGCTGGGGGATGGTCAATGCGATCTGGTACAGGGGATCGTCAATAGGTTCTGGCTTATGTACAGGTTTCGTCGGTCCCTTAGGTCCCTGTTTATCCTACAGAGTTAACAAACATAAGTCAAAGATCGTCTTCACTTTATATGAGACAAACCTTTTTTAAATGATAAGAAACACACAAAAAATGAAGTACTTTTTTCAAAATAGGTTGTACAAGATGTGTCGGCCAAGCAAGGAAAGTGTTAAGGGTTTGCCCCACTAACTGAACTTCTTCAGTGGGTACAGGGACGCGAGCATCAGCATCTCGAACTTCCTCAACACTCACCTTGACTTGATCATTGGCCAGAGGGATGTTGTGCACGGTTGTTGACCCCTCATAAACTTTTCCAAGGGCAACCAGGCGGGGAGGATTGTCATTGACATACAACCCACGCCTGTCTGATGAATCCATGTCTGGGTCCTGCCCCGAGGGACCGACACAGCTTTCCTTCGTGATGACATGGTCACCATTAGGACAAACCTCAACCTTCGGAGGCGGTACAAAACCCTGAGACTGCATCTGAGACTACATCTGGGACTACATCTAGATGAAGGACATCATGAGTTGCTGCGTCACATTTTCAGTGATCGAATGCTTCAACTCTTCCATGATGTTCTGTTTCAGGCGATCCAAGTCTTCAGGGTTCATGGACTAAGACGTGCGATAGGTTGATGGAGTCGGATCGCAATATTATTTTATCGTCACATCAGCTCCAGCAACATGGACATGGCCTGGGTGCTCTGGTCATCCAATGGCAGCAGTCAGTACATCCTAACATCCACTGGCGACAAAGCTACCCTGTGTCGATTGCTCTTTCCAAGGCATCCTGCAATCAACATAAATACTACATGAGTTTTGTAATTTGTTGTTGTTTTTGTAATTAATGAACAGTCAAACCATCCTTTGACATACAATTATTTCTGCAATCTCACGTGCTGCCTTAGATGTCACGTGTCTTGTTTTTTTTGTGCGAGCCTTCTTCCACTCCACGTGTCGTCTAACATGAGACGAAGGATGAACGATTGTCTCGATTCTCCCGAATTGGGCTGCTTCCTCCAATCGTTTCTTTTGTTTTTCCTCTATCAATTTCTGTTCTAATAAATCATAGCCCCCGTGAGACAACACGTGAGGGGCAATGTTCAGCTTCTGGATGGCCTGAGCCTTCTTCCTAACATCCTGTAAGAATTACACAGATAGTTTTCAACAAAATGCGCTTGAAAATACTGCATAATTGTGGAATTATAAAACAATGCAAGTCAACTAACCTCCCATGAAGCGGCTCCACGACTTTCACAGAATTGGTGCCACTTTTCCTTGCTAATAACGTATTTCTCACAGATAGTGTCGGCATCCTCATCCTTGCCTTGTGCCAGAGCCCATTTCGAGGTCAGATCTAACTTAAACTGTCTTCATTGCTCTCCTATTGTCTAAAGAATTTTCTTCTTCAGGTAATCAAATTCAGCCTACGATACAAAAAACAATATTAACAGTTACAAAAAAACATGATTAACAGTCAAAGACTTATTGCACCCCGGATACAACGTCTTCTTCGAATCACTTTCCAATGTATCATACATAGGGGCATGTGCTTGCTGGAAAGACTCTTGTCCGAGATCACCAATCATATCCTCTAATCAATCTCCGATGTCTACATCAAGCTGTTCAGTTTGCAACCCCCACTGCATGTGTGTCAATTCACCATGCCATATCCATGTGGTATAATTCTTCTTAATCCCATCACACAGACAATGTTCCTGTATGTCGTCTAGTGCTTGTCGTCTCCTATTCAAACACTTTATACAAGGACAAGAATATTTTCCATCCCCATTCAGTCGACTTCTTTCGGAGGCAAATTCCAAGAAATGTTCAACGCATTCCTCATACTCAAGGCTCATGCAACTTGCATTCATCCAACTTTGTTCCATCTAATTAACAACTCTATGATACTCACAAAGTTATTCCATGCATGAAAACCTCACTTTTTCATTCAAGGTGTGGCCCTATCCCATTTAGGAAGACATTTTTTATAGTACATTCAGATGTAAAGGTTAAGTCTTATTTCTAAAATTTGACAAAATTTCAGCAGCATTTCGCTTTGATCTCCAAGTACACGACATGAAAGCGTGACATGAGTTCCACCATAGTCAAGTATGCACCCAGAGAACAAAGTGAAATGCATTGTACAAAATTTCATCAAATTTAAGAAACGAAACTCAACTTATTCAAGAATCAATACAATGATTAATCCAAAATGTTCGGAAGAATCACTGTATTGAATCTCAAACAGGAAACTAAGGTTCACTCATAATAAACATAAGTTATGTATTAAGCAGTAGTCATTAATCACATAAAACAAATTCTAAATGCGCTCGTAAGATATTCGCACCTGTGATGATCTCTATGATATCTCCAATAATGAAAGTCGCAATGCAGATACAAACAGGAAAAGGAAAAATGCTTGCAACTTACATTGAACATTGAACATTAATAACAGGAAAAGGAAAAACATTTGATTAACTAACCTACTGAACAAAAATCCAAATACATTTTTTCCAAATAAGTTATAAATAAAAGATACCAATTCTTATATTTTAAGTTATAAATAAATATGTAAAATGATCCCTGGTTATGTGCTTAAGATAGTCCCTACATCCAAAGTCCACCCAATGAAGGAGTTGAACATCTAAAGATTAGTGAGCTGATTGATCCTTTAACTCTCACTTGACGCCATGAGATTTGATTCATGCATGTTTTGTTTTGTTCAAACAAAGAGATTCCAATTCATTCTAACAATAGCGATGGCCGCTTCATATGGAGCAAGAGTAGGGATGGGCACTACTACTC
The DNA here is from genome assembly GCA_007407185.1 of Glycine tomentella. NCBI lineage: Eukaryota > Viridiplantae > Streptophyta > Magnoliopsida > Fabales > Fabaceae > Glycine > Glycine tomentella. Next base: position 706,141 of record PYAF01005901.1, read on the forward strand.
AGTCAAAACAACTTAGATATTTCTAGCCTTTGTGTCCAATCGAAAATACAAATAATAAGAGGAATATCCTACCTAATGTCGAGAACCATTAAATACCATCAAGTAAAACAAAGACTTAAAGCAGTGTAACCTTGAGTCTTGAGAAATAAATTTCCACACAGAACCTATTTCATTACTTTATCTTCCAATATCAAATCAAACAAAAACCAACTAAATCATACCAGACACACTTATAACAAAGAAGGAAAATCTAGGACAAGTACAATATAGCACAATTTAAATTGAATCACATTGCTTCACTGCAGAAAAACACCATCAATCATAGCATAAAATGTGACTGCATGCCTGAACAACAAAAATAAGATCAAGAGCTAAACGTTTTATGGAACTCACAACAGAAATTGTGTCTCTTCGAGATGCAACCACCAATAACGATCCCTCCCTGGAAGAAAAAAGAAATGGAGTAGAAAATGACTTTTCATAAGTTTTGCGAGCTAAATTGACTATGTAATAGAGGACAAACCGTTAGTGAGCAAGAACAACCCTATGGTCATTGACAATCTCTACCAAGGAATCTAGTGATGACGATGCAAAGAGCAAAAGGACAACTGCCTACAAATGATGTTGAACATTGAACATGTTATATTCAAAGACGACACACACACAATTTTAAAGAGTGACAATATTCAAGGAGTAATTTCTTACATTTAGGATACCACTACAATGGTGTTTAAGATCAACCTTATAGGCAATGGCATGACGGTGAAGTAACTAAGAGTGTCATAGCCTGATAGGTAATTACAAAATAGTTAGGTAAATAAGAGTGTGATTGATTGTGTTTTGTTTAGTTTTCGTAAATTAATTTTAAAGAATTATTTTTGAGAAAAAAATAACAAAAATCTCTATGATAATTTTGTTTTATTTGGATTGATTGGATAACATAGAATGATGGGGTGGAATTAGAGATAAATCTCATCTCATATGAATTAACTCTTAGGTTTTATATGGTCTAGGAAAGAATGAGAAAAATTTGTGGGTTTCATATGAAACCCACATTTTTTGCACTCTATTTTCATTTGAAAAATGTATTTTATTTTCATTATTTATTTTTATTATTTAAACCAAATACATCTAGATTAAGTGATACTCAAATTTTAGGATGGGCAACTTTGTCCATTGTGAAGTTTGAATTAGGAAAAACAGTCTCATGGGAAATGGAGGCCTAACATAAAAACACCAAATACCAATTCAACAAAAGCAAACCTATATTTGAAGAATGCAAGAAACTAAGGAGAAAGATTTTATTATTATTATTATTATAAGCAAAACATATTTATTGAATAGAAAAAGGCTAATTAGAAGCACAAGAACTCAAGAAGTGTCAAAGTGCCGCATAACAGTGCTTACAACCAGATAACATGGAAATAAACACATCTGTGGCAGTAGGGGCTTCACAATAATTTACATGAAGAGTAAGCCCACATGTACTATCAACTAGAAATAAAATCTTCATAAAGATATTGCTTTCAAATTAAACAATATATATGTACATTACAATGTTACTAAACAATAAAAAGAACCTAAAAAAATTGAATTCACTTACACGTGACTCATCTACAAGAGTACACAAAACAAACAATCTTCACAGAGATTACTAGACAAAGCCCTCAAACCTAAAATCTTCTACTAAGGTAGCTAAATAGTGAATATACAGAGCATAATCAGTCGTTCCTACAAGACAGAATCAATCTTATACTATGCTAGCACAATGTGTCGCAGTTTGCATAGAATCATAGGTGTTTGCATACATTCACAGAAACACAGTCATATCCTTTTTCGTATTCTAGCTCTGAAGCTAAATGTTAATGCTAAATGCTAAACCTAAATGCTAATACACACTCAACAAAGATGTAAAAGGTGTTCCTAAGTTGAAAATATAAATTGCTAACCTTCAGAGCCATACTGCATCGTGCCTCCGCGAGATCGAGAATACCTTCAAAGTTTCACTGCTGCGCCGCCGCGAGATCGAAAATGACAATGAGAGTCACACTGCACCGCTGTGAGAATGCCGACGATGACGAGTTTAAATGCCGCAAAAGGTTCGAGTGAGGGGGCTCAGGGAGAAAGGGTTTGACAGAGGAAGTTGAGCAAGAAAGAACGACTGACGGAGTTGAGGAAGCAGTTTAGGCACTTATTTATAAACATCCAACAACATCGGTTCTTTATAAAAAAAACCGATGTTACTTTATAAACCCTTTCTTTGTTAACATCTATTTTTTGAAAACCAATGTTAGCATAACTTCGTCAACATCAATTTTTTCAAAAACTGATGTTAACGAAGTCACGTTATTTACAAAAAAGCCACCGTGTGTTTGTCAACATCGGTTTTACAAAAAACCGATGTTAACTTGGCGATGTTAAAACTATATTTTCTTGTAGTGATACCAACTTATGAAGTTATTATTTCCAATGCCCTCATGGTAAAAAAAAATGTTACAGTTAGTGAAGACATGAAAGTTGTTGCTTTAAGAAAAATAATTCTCAACGTGATCAAGGTAATAGAATATTACTAGACATTCATTACCATCATCCTATATATTTAGAGGATGATTGCGTTGAATATGAATAAATAAAGCTTAAACTTGACAAGCATGTTTCCATCTTTGCCGAATTTGTTAGTCTTGTATCGATTAAGTTATACAATATGTTAGGCAGATCTTTCGAAGAGATCGTAGCTCTTATGGTGAAACAATGGTGACATTACTAAAGATGATAAAGATCATATACACAAATACCAATGATATAAAGCTTAAAAAATATTTATTATCAACTTCCATTATTTTTACTACCCAAATTTGTTTTTTTTTTTTTGTGAATTTTAGTATTCAAGTTTTCAACTTTTTCACATTTTACCAATGATAACATGTCACTAATTTCTTTTTGCAAAATGACATCATGCCATTACCAACTTGATGATGAAATGTACAAAGATTAAAAACTTTGATGGTAAAATTCGAAATAAACAAACCTGAATGGTAAAATGTACAAGAATTGAAAACTTGAGTGATAACTTTTGTGGAAAAAACTTGGATGATACAATTTGCAAAATGATAATAGTTGGATGACAAAATGTACACTTAAGCCAACAATCAACTTAAAATAAAATATTAAAAATTAAAAATTATGTTGTTAACAGAGGCGGAATTAGGGGGCTAGGGTGGGCCACCGCCTCCCCTAAAATTTGAAAATTTGAAGAAAAAAATATATATTAAAAAAACAAAAATGAAGAAAAAAAGGAAATAAAAAATATTAAAAAAAGTGAAAGGGAAAGAAAATAATATAAAAAAATGTAGTAAAAAAAAGAAAAAGAAAAAGAAAAATATTAAAACAATAAAAAGGAAAGAAAACATAAAAGAGGAAAAAAATATAAAAAAGTAGGAAAGAAAATGTAATAAAAATAAAAAGGGAAAGAGAAATAACAGAAAAAAAAAAGGAAAGGAAGATGATAAAACAGAAAAAAAAATAATAAAGGAAAGAATAAAGAGGAAGAGAGAGAAATAACACTATAAAAGGAGAGACATGGACATAGAAACATACACACAGAGCATAAATAGGATACACAAATCTCAAGAGAACAGAAGGAGTAAAAAAAGTTGTGTCATTTGGTACTACAACCGGTGAAAGAGAAGGGTTTCATGTATCTCTTCATTCCTTTCTTTTTCCCTTTTTTTCCTCTGTCTTCTCTTCTCCCATTTCTAGTTGCCGTTATTACTCTTTTAAAATAAAATAAGTTGTTATTTGCGTCCTTGTTTTTACACATGCATCCCCTACCATGTTGGGCTGAGCCCGTTTTTGTTAAATTTGAAACGAAATAAAAAAATCATAAATTACTGTTTACACCTCCTTTGTTTTACACACGCACACCTCTACCATGTTGGGCCTAACCCGTTTTTGTTAAAAATAAAAAATTACTATTTACCAGTGGTTCTTTGTTTGTTTTTTTTTTGTTACTATTCACTAGCCTGAAATTGTCAACGATGCTGACATATTAGGAGTTTGGGACTATATTTTAGATTTTGTTTTAAAGTAGATTACGTTTTCTTTGTCATCTTGTTTTTTTTTATTGCTTGATATATATATATATATATATATATATATATATATATATAAGTTTCGGTTTCGGTTTCATTAAAGTTAAGCTTGACATTCCTAAACATCCAAATTTGATTAATTTATCAACTACATCTAAATTATGTCAAGGGATAGCAAGAACTGAAAAGTTCATCATTTATCCTTTTATTGATAGAGTGATTAGACTTGTACTCACTCTTCCAGTTTCTACAGCAACTACTGAAAGATCTTTTTCAGCTATGAAGATAATCGAGACCAAACTTCAAAATAGAATGGAAGATTAATTTCTTGATGATTCTTTGATTACATACATTGAAAAGAAATTGTTGAGTTTTAGCACGGATTCAATTATAAATGATTTTAACAATATGAAAACACGTAGAGTAAGAGTCAAGTGAAGTGATCTTAATTTTTGTAATATTTTTTTTTTAATTTTTGTATATTAGGTTTGTATTGTCTTCAGAGTACTTTTATTTATGATATAGTTTTTTTTATGTCCGTCCCTTCTCAATAAAATTTATGTGCCCGCCACTGGATGTTAAGTAGTTTTTTGCATGGTATGTGTGACTTGTTATCATATAAAAAATATAAGGCTTAATAAGATGAATACACCTACTTTAAAATAAATAATTCATTTTCTTATTTTGAGATTTTTGTTTTATAAAAAAATATATTACTTATACTGTAAAACAGTACCTCTTAATACTTCACTCAATTTTATAAAAAAAACTTGAAGTCTTTATTTTTTTAGTAAATGAGATTGATTTTTATTCTCAATTTAGATCTATTATGGTGATACTTATATTTAATTTCATTTGATATATGAGTTCTATTCATATACTTCTACTTATTTTCAGGATGTTAATAAGTCATACTTTTAATTTATTAAAATAATTAAAAAAAGTATAACTTATGCCAATTTTATAGGATAATGTGTTTCGAAGTTCATGCTAATTATCTAACGTGGACACTAGATTCTCTCTCTACATTCATCATCCAAAATCACGACTAGTGTGTTTGTCTTGTCATTGTGGACGTGGTTTTCCACATTAAACTTAAAGCTTCAAATTGTAGCTTCTGCATCAAAGGGTCAGTTGACGTGTTTTTTTTAGTTGCTTTTGAAATACACACTTCAAATGATTTTGGATGTAGTGCCAAACATCATGTAAATTGATAGCATAAAATGATTATTAATTTGTTTTTGAAAATTTATATTTTTAATTATACTATTAAATTATAATTATATGTTAACTAGATCATATTATCAAGTTTATAAAAAAAACAAAATAAAAATATAATTAAATAATTATTACTTTTGGAGTTTGATTTTCATACATGGTTAGGTTAGTGTAAATATTTTAATTATCAATTAATAAAAATCATCGTAGATAAAGGTGTAAATAAGTTAAATTAAGACAAGTACTTAAAATTTAAATTTAACTTGTGAAAAAAAAGAGTTATTCAAGTTTAACTTATTTATTTAAATATATATATATATATATATATGTATATTTTGTAAAATTATGTAGTAATGTGATTTTCTCTCTTTACTTGCTTTGAAGTGAGGACTTATGGTTCATTTGGAAGGGATGAAAGTGGAAGAAAAAAATATAGAAAAAAGATAACACTCATGATGTTTTTCCCCCTTTGTTTGAGGAGAGAAAGTGAAAAAAAAATGAGAAAAATAATTAACTTTTAAAAACAAAATTTTACTTTTTTTCCTTCTACTTTTCCTCCAATCTAAATTTTAAACTTTTATCTCATTCTTCATTTTCTTTTCCTCCAATCTAAATCAGAGCTTGGCTATTATACTCATAACCATCAACTCTTAGGAAATTGGCTAATGGTGATTGATTAGTAATAACTTAAAAACAAAATTATTGAAAGTTTAAAGTTGACCTATTAAAAAATAAAGCATAAATTTAGCTTGTTTAACTTATTTATAATTTATCCTTTGTTCAATAGAAGGGAAAAACAAGGTGAAGGGAAAAATGTGAGAAATATGATAAATTTTAGGAGTGTTTGGTTTGGGAGAAATAAAAATAAAAAATAAAAAAATTTATCACAACCTATTGTTGTGAAAGATAATTGATTTCCCTCCATCCTTATATACCAAGACATTAATTATGAAAACAATAATTAATTGTTTTCAATAGAAAACATTGACACTATTGAAAATCTCATTTGATGAGCAATGAAATAAGAATAGTAAATCCACATGTTTTCTCTTCTCCCTGTCATTTCCACCACAACAAACTCGAGAGATTTTTCATCTTCACTTTATCTCGCTTCTCTCCTTCCTTTCCTTTCATATCCACCTTTTCCCTCCTCCTGCCATTTCCATCTTGACAAATGCAATGTTAAATACATATGCTTTTATGAAAATGTTACTTTTTTTTAACTTTACCAATTTAATATTCAATAAAAAATTTAATATCAGAGGATAATTTTCAAACAAAAATATGTGCTCAACACATAATATGATATAGTGGGATCTAGGTAATTTTAACTTTTATATATGAGTTATATACAAGTTACTAATGTCAAGTTTGCAAAAGTTTGTACTTGATTTGACTCATTTAAATAATTAAGCTTCATTTCAAACTTAAATTTGTTTATTTAATTGAACAAACAAGTTTAATAAACTATTTAACAAGTCAAGCTAGAATAAATAATGAATAACTCAATTCATTAACACCCCTAATTTCATGTATAACTTTTAAAATTATTATCATGAAAATCAATAATTTTATCATATATGATAATTTATGATTAACTTGGAATGTAAAAAATGTATAATATCAACACATTCTATTTAAATTCTTATTTGTATATTTTTAAAAATATATTACATTAGTTTTAATATATAATAAAGTATTGTCAATATATTTATATGAGAAGTGCTTTTTAATTTAATATATTTTTAAAAATTATCCAAAAGATTACTCTGTATGTTCTCTTTTGACTAAAATGTAATTTTGGTCTTCTTATTTTTTTTCAATTTGCAATTTTGATCCTCTTACATTGAAATTGAGACATTTAGTCCCCCTTATTTTAAAAATCAATGATTTTGGTCCTGCTATCCAAATTTATATGTTGACTATTAAAAATTAACGTTGACATCTCAACTGGACATTCTGTATACTTTTAAAAAGCTCACAAAACACCTTGAACACTTTGAGAGAAAAAGACTAAACATTGATTTGTATATCCATCTGTAAGACGATTCTAGATTTAGTCTTTGAGAAAACTTCAACCACAAATATTTTCTGATTTGTTTAGAGCTAGTAGTGACTTGATAGGAAAAAAAATACTTGGTGTTGATCAAGCTTGGGTAGAGCTTAAATTTTAGAGTCAAAAGTGATCATGACACAACACTTGTAACCTATGAAAAGTTAGTGGAACTTGGTGATCTATCAAATACTAGACATAGTCTCAATGGTAGAGACAAACTAGTATAACTCTCTATATATGATAATTCTTTGTTTTTTCTTTGCATTTAACTGACTCGAGGCTTGAATTGGTTTTTAGTTGTTTGAAAATATCTTGTTTTTTTATAAACTTAATTTCTCATTGTTTGAGTTTTTATTTATTTAAAATTTGTTATCTGTTCTTACCAAGTTTTCTTTTCAGACGAAAAATTTTGTTGGTTTTAGAAAAAAATTAAATTTTTTGCTAAAATCACAATCCAACTCCCCTTCTTGTGATATTTGCCTTCATAGTTTGGTATCAGAGCTCATCTTCTAAGGGATGAGACCTAACAGTGTCTAGAGGAAAAGATCCTGGTAGTAGATAATAACAACAACAACAACAGCTAGTTCATTGTTGAGGAAGGATCTCTCACAATACCACCAGGATTCATAGGACTACCAATTGTCAGAACTATTGGATTTATGCGGAAGCGATTTAAGAACCTAGTATATTGGTATGCTTATCGAATCATCATTGTTTCATAAACACACAAGGAATATTACCTCTCAGAGTACTGATCTTTGATGATCTCTCATGCCTTAGAATTCTGTGTCACTACACAATTGATCTCCTTGTAGTTTGTTGATGGCAGACCTTCCAGACTATCTCTCAAGGGGGAAAGGGATAGTGTGTGGGCACTTTCTCACTATCAGGAGATGACCTTGTCCCAGCCTTTGTGACTGTCCTCTTTCTTTAAAGAGGGTTAAGTGTAGTATATATGTGAATTTCTAGAAAATCTAACCCTTAGGTGTTAGCGGGCTCTAGGTTTCTTGGACTCTTTTTACACACTAGGCCATATTGGGCTTTAGTGAAAGAGCAAAAACCCAACAATCTCCCACTTGCTGTTGAGTACAAACTTGAGCCTAAAGCCCAAGACCATGTAACTCACTAGTCATCATCAATTGAAATTTCCCATTCCTTATCTTGAGCTAGCCTGGGGATCTACCAGCTGTTATTAATCAAGGCTCCTGATAATGAATAAATGATTATCTAATTCGGTGCTACTCCACTAAAAGCCCGAACTTGAACTCCAAGATTAATAACATATATAACATGTATATGCATCACCCCTTTGTAGAATGTCTATAATTGATTGATAATTTTTCTGTTACCCAATTAATTATTTATTCCCGTGACTATGATAGTTTATCTAATGAATTACATGCATTGGCCAATATCTTCAATATACAAGTACCGAAACATATCAAGGGGACATTTCCTACAAATTTCATATTGTTCATCTCATAAATACCGATAATCAAATAATCTCACTCCCAAAATATCGAGTTATTGGTCGTCAATAGATCGCACCTCACCCATTGGTAAATCAAAGAATGAAAACTATTTGATTACCTATTTAAAATAAACTCAGAATTAAGAGCAATCTTATAACTATAGTTATCTGGAGATTTGATACCTTATGACAGCAAAACACCCTTAATCAAATCTCTCCTTGATCCTTTCAACATGAATGTTAATTCACACCAATATTTTACAATGATTCGGACAAAACCATTTCATAAAATATTGCAGCCTAAATAAAGTGTCCAACTTTATTTAATAGTTGTGAATCTGTTCATCAATTATGAGAACCTATGATCATGTCCTCCTTGAACGTATCCATATGATCATATACTACCCAATTGATCCGGACCTTGGTGTTTGTAAATAGTGTACAAAATAAATGAATAATACCTCATTTAAAACTTTCAGAAAAAAAATACAATGTCATAATTTCTTGCACAAAAGGCACAAAAATAACAAAATAAAAGCAAGCACCTAAAGCTACAGCAAATTTGGAACCCTTCTAAGACCCATAGATATAACATGCCTCTCGAACACGTGTTCAGGCAAACTCTTTGTAAAAGGGTCAACAAGGTTTTCTTTCGATGCTATCTTGGTTACCACTGTGTCTCTTCTTTCAATGATGTCTCGGATCAAGTGGTACATCCTCTCTATGTGTTTTTTGCCTTTTCTGACACCGTGGTTCCTTGGATTGTGCTACTGCCCCACTACTATCACAATAAAGTGTGATAGGACGGCTAGCACCTGGTATCACCTGAAGATCCATAAAGAACTTCTTTAACCACGCGGCTTCCTTTGCAGCTTCTGATGCTGCAACATACTCAGCCTCAGTGGTAGAATTAGCCACACATAACTGTTTGATACTTCTCCAACAGATGGCCCCACCATTAAGAGTGAACACATAGCATGAAGTTGATTTTCTTGAGTCAATGTCTCCTTGGAAATCTGAGTCTGTGTAACCAATGGTTTCAAGACTCCCACTTGAATAGACCAACATATAATCTCTCGTTCTTCGAAGATACTTAAGTATATGTTTAACTGCTATCCAGTGTTTCGCTCCAGGATTAGATTGGTACTGGCTTACTACTCCCACTGTATAGCATATCTCTGGTCTGGTGCATAACATAGCATACATAAGGCTACCTACTGCTGAAGCATAAGGTATCCTACTCATGCGTTCTCTTTGCTCAAGAGTTTTAGGAGAATGCTCCTTGGAGAGATGAATCCCATGCCTGAAGGGTAAAATTCCCCTCTTAGAATTCTCTATGCTGAACCTGGAAAGTATTTTATCGATGTAATTAGCCTGGGATAATGCCAATATCCTATTCTTCCAGTCTCGTAAGAGTTTAATACCAAGAATATAATTGGCTTCTCCTAGGTCCTTCATATCAAAATGCTTGCTCAGCCAGGTCTTTATGCCCGATAATACCTCCGTGTCATTACCAATAAGGAGTATATCATCTACATATAGCACCAGAAAAGATACTGCTTCCCCTTGGATCATTTTGTACACATACGACTCATCAGGACTTTTCTCAAAACCATAACACTTAATGGCTTGATCAAACCTGATGTTCCATGATCTGGATGCCTGCTTAAGTCCATAAATGGACCTTCGTAACTTGCATACCATGTTTTCTTGCCCTTTGGCTATGAAACCTTTTGGTTGCTGCATATAGATATCCTCTTCCAAATTTCCATTTAGAAAAGCAGTTTTGACATCCATTTGCCAAATCTCATAATCAAGATTTGTTGCAATAGCTAAGAGAATCCGGATGGACTTGAGCATGGCAATCGACGAAAAGGTTTCTTCATAATCCACACCTTTTATTTGGGTGTACCCTTTCGCCACCAATCTAGCTTTGAAGGTTTCAACCTTCCCGTTCGATCCTCTCTTCCTCTTGTAGATCCACTTACACCCAATAGGTCTTACCCCTTTTGGTGCATCTACAAGAGACCAAACTGAGTTGGAATACAAAGAATCCATTTCACGATTCATAGCCTCAAGCCATTCCTGAGCATCAACATCTCTTAGTGCCTCGTCATAACTCGTGGGATCATCATCTTCTTCAATGATGACATCCTGATATGATTCGCCCAACAAGATAAATCTTGTGGGTTTATGAATCAATCTCCCACTACGACCTTGCCACACTTGTTGTGTGCATCTATAGGACGATCCAAATAATGTGGATTAACAATTTCTGGAGGAACCTCATTACGTGGGTTAACAAATTCTTGATTTTGTTCGTTCACAAGTGGTACTTGCATTTCTACAGGTTCCACTTGTTGAACATCATGTTGAACTTTTAGTTCTGAATCTGGTTCCTGTATGTGTTCAACTACAGGTATATTTTCCCTTCTTTGAACAACCATAGGAACAAAAGCTGGAATCGCCTGAGGTTGAGGTGAAACTTGATCTGAGACTAGCTCATCAAGAATAACCTTACTTCTTAGCTTATAATTTGCCATATAGTCTTCCTCTAAGAAAATCGCGTGAGTGCTCACTATGACCTTCTTTTCTTTCGGACTATAAAACAATATAAACATGCATACTTGTATACGCGAGTCCATCTTATTTGGCTTCTGTTGTAAGACATGTGCCAGAGCACCCCAAATTCGAATATGATTCATGGTGGGCTTACACCCTTTCCATAATTCTATTGGTGTCTTTGAAACTGACTTGGACGGAGCTAAGTTCAAAAGGTACATAGTAGTTTCTAAGGCATATCCCCAGAATGAATCAGAAAGAGATGAATAACTGAGCATAGATCTTGCCATTTCTAAAAGGGTTCTATTTCTCCTTTCAGCAACTTCATTCTACTGGGGTGTCCCTGGAGAAGATAATTGTGAAACTATCCCCTCTTTGGTCAGGTAAGACCTGAACTCTCTAGATAGGTATTCACCCCCTCGGTCAGACCAAAAAGTCTTAATCTGAACACCAATATGTTTTTCTGCCTCAGCCTTGAACTCTTGGAATTTTCCAAAAGCTTCAGACTTGTGATGCATCAGGTACACGTGTCCAAATCTAGAGTAATCATCAGTAAATGTGATGAAATACTGATACCCTCCTCTGGCCTGGACATTTATTGGTCCACATACATCAGTATGTACCAATTCCAGCTGAAGTGTGGCACAATTTCCCTTGGCCTTGAAAGATCTCTTAGTCATTTTGCCCTCTAAACAAGATTCACGAACTGGTATCTGTTCAAAGTTCAGGGATTTTAAAATCCCACTATTGACCAAACCTTGTATCCTATTAGAGTTACTATGACCCAATCTCAAATGCCAAAGATAAGTTTCATTTTCTTTTCTTTGATGAATGAACATGTTCAACGTCCCCTAATTCAACATGATTAATTTCACAAGGCATAGGACTAAGGAAATAAAGACCATTAATCATTTCACCGGAACAAATAAATGAAGATGAACTTCTTATTGAAACTGAAGAATTAAATTGAACTGTTAAACCATGTTTAATCAAACAACTAACAGAAATTAAATTCCTCTGAAAATCTGGAATAAATAATCAGTCTTGTAAAACCAAAGTTCTACAATTATCAAAAGATAAAATAACTTGTCCCACTACTAGTGCAGACACAAGTTCCCCATTTCCAAGCTTCAAAACTCTTTGTCCTTCACTTAAAGGCAAACTATGTTTGAACCACTGCAAAGAGTAGCAAACATGGTTAGTGGCTCCTGAATCAATGATCCATTTATCATTGCAATTCTTCACTAAACAAGCTTCAATCACATGTAAATTACCCATACCTAGTTGATTCATACGTGGGCAATTTTTCTTCCAATGCCCCTTTTTTCCGCACTTGAAGCACTTGCCTTTTGGCTGCTTCATTGCAACTGGTTTGGCAACTGGAATATCGAATTTCTTCTTTTTGTTCTTGTTCTTTCCCTTGGGTTTCCCCTTAGGTTTCACAGAACTCTCACCAACAAAAAGGCATTTCCCTGCTTGACTAGAGACTGTTCAGCACTCTCAAGCTCGTGCATTAACTGAGTAAGGTCAAGATTCATCTTATTCATATTATAATTCATCTTAAACTGATCGAAGTATTCAGGCAGTGACTATAAGAGAAGGTCAACTTTTACTTCTTGTTCAAATCTAACCCCATGGTCTTCAACCTTTTTGAAGTTTGCTATCATTGCCAGACAATGATCCCGAACACTCCCTCCAGATATAACTGTCTTGGTGACTGCATTAAGCGCATTCTGCCTAGCAGAGCTGCTAGACGTAGCAAACATGCCATCAAGAGTCCGGAGCATCATTCCTCCACTCTCAATCATGCTCACTTGCTTCTGAAGGTGACTAGTGAGACTGGCTAAAATATAGCAGCAAACTGCCACATTTGCCTTCTCTCATCTTTCCTTCTCCTGCTGAAAACATGTCTTTGTTGCCTCAGGTACATCCTCAGTGAGTTGCGCTGGCATAGGGGTAGTCAGAACAAAATTGAGCTTTTCATATTGAAGAACAATATCAAAATTGGTTTTCCATTGTTTGTAGTTTGTACCATCCATATGTTTTTGGCTCAATATAGTAGCTAAAGGATTGAATGAAGACATTTTTCTGGAAAAACAAGCACACTAATTACAAACAAGAATAACAACAAACGAATATAGCACTAGTAGATTCTAATAACTACTACTTGTTTATAGTTTAACAATCCATTAGTTATCTTTACAAGGCTTACAATGGGCAAGATACTTGTAAAACCAATATTGTTATTTTGGGCCTTTAGTTCCATTGCCAGAGCCTCGATGGGAGGGTTAACAACTTTACCAAACTTGAATGTATTTAACCATTGTTTACTTTCAAAATTATCTTTAGTGTCTAAGTGTTGTCGACGATGAGTCGTAAAAAACTTTACTAAAATTTTGAAAATATTAAGGTTTAATCTAGCGAAATCCGATTATCCTTATCCGATGGGGCTTCAGCGATAACCATTTCACTAATAAACCTACAATCGGAGCCCATAGGTTTGAAATTAATTACTTAATTAAAAACCTTCACCCATTCAATATTTTAAAATTTAGAATTTTCCAATTTCCAAGAATTGTTTAAATTCGAGTATTCTTTGTTTGATTTCAAAGACTATGTAAGCTCCCGCAAGCCGATGAACGTGCAAGCTTAGCTTATCGGAATTTTAAAATCATTAATGTCCTAAAATCCGGTCATGATAGGCAGTGTGTGCTTCATACAATCATGATAGATGATTGTGGTATGCAGCGTGTGTTAACACATGACCATTTTAGAAGACCCACAAAGTACTCGCAATGTAAACAGTTCTCTTAGGAAATAATCTGGATTATTTGTCTTGATTTTAATCATTCAAAATTAATTAATTCAATTATTAATCTAGATTTTTTAACAAAAATCATAATAATTTTAATTAATATTTGAAAATAATTTTGAATCAAAATAATCCTATAATAACTATTATACTAGTCGTGGAATGACAAAATAGCTATTATGCTCATGTAATTTTCAAGTCATGCAACAATATGGCACCACCTATTCTATATGACATGTTATCACAATAAGCATGTTATCATATCATATAATTCATCCACTCATAAAAAATAAAGCAATTATAAATTAGACTTTAATTCATGATTTCCTAGAGAAAAGAAAATAAATAAATAAATAAATAAAGTTACAAATGAAAACTGAAATTTCTTCATCCCATATTCTTCTTCCTTTCAGTCCATAGGTTCTGTTTCAAGCCCTTTTATGGTAGCCATGGGCCCAATGTCCCAAAAAACCAATCCTTGGCAATAAATCCTAAGTCAACTTTCAAGAACCCTAGTTGTCACATCCACTGCGCCGTCACTCGAACTCATCTCAGGATGAAACTCCAAGGGAAGAATAATCCTTCTTTTTGCATCTTTTTGATCTTCTTTTATTACAACTTTTGTATAATATAAAAAAATACAAGAATAAAAAAATCAACGAGGAAACCTAATCATATGGGACTAGCCTCCTTGTTACAACCCAAGAAAATACATTTAAATCTCCACCATGGATTAAAGTTGAAAACCAAATAAAGCATAGATTTTTATGAAAAGAATTATAAAGATAAACATACAATACATATGATCAACAAATATAGAATCCTAGGTGCCATATTTCACGAAGCAACTAATTACATGAATAGTGAAACTAGATTCCCATACCAATGTATAGCCAGACTCTGATACCAATTGTAGGAACTATTGGATTTATGCGGAAGCGATTTAAGAACCTAGTATATTGGTATGCTTATCGAATCATCATTGTTTCATAAACATACAAGGAATATTACCTCTCGGAGTACTGATCTTTGATGATCTCTCACGCCTTAGAATTCTTGCGTCACTGCACAATTGATCTCCTAGTAGTCTGTTGATGGCAGACCTTCCGGACTATTTCTCAAGGGGGAAAGGGATAGTGTGTGGGCACTTTCTCACTATCAAGAGATGACCTTGCCTCAACCTCTGTGACTGTGCTATTTCTTTAGAGAGGGTTAAGTGTAGTATATATATGAGTTTCTAGAAAATCTAACCCTTAGGTGTTAACGGGCTCTAGGTTTCTTGGACTCTTTTTACACACTAGGCCCTATTGGGCTTTAGTGAAAGAGCAAAAACCAAAGCCTACCCATATTGGAAAGACAAAATACAGATGTACATCAAGTCCAATTACTATAGGCTCTGGCTGATCATCACAATTGGAGACATAATCATTCCCAGGCTTGAAGCAGACAAACAAAGATCTGACTATAATGGAGCTAATACACAAAAGCTTGTTATACTTTAACATGCACCCTCTCCTGAAACGAGTACATAAAGATATGCATATTAAAGATAGCTAAAGAAATTTAGGACTATCTAAGCATCAATTATAAAGGAATGGAAGATGTCCAACTGCGATCAACGAAGCTTGTTGCTCGATGGAGAAGAGAATCGAAGGGCTGGTTTTGAAGGTCGAAGAGAATATCTTCAAATTCATGTGTTTGGTTTTCTCTTGTGCCGTTAGTAGAGGCTTCATAAAATTTGTCGCATGAATGAACCTAGGGTTTCATCAATCATCACCATTAAAAAATCTCTTTTTTAATTTTTGATTAAATATATTTAAGTTTATTAGTAAAAAGAAAACATATAAATGATGGTCAATGTTACACTTGGTTTTAGTGTTTTCTATTTTCATTTTAAAAAAAAATAGAAAATAAGAGTAAAAATACATTTACTTAAAATTTAGAAAGTATCTTGTCTAAAAATATTTTCAAAAATAGACCCAAAATTGAAAACAATAAATTAACTTTTTAGCCTTTTATGATGAAGTGAAAATGCAGTGACAACTTAGACTACTTTCTTCTCAATACATGTTTTCTAAATCTTGAAAATGAAAATATCTAATTAAAACAAAAATTAGACACTCAAATCAAGTGCTACCTAAATTTCTCAATTTTAAAGTAGGAGAACCAAAATTGTTGATTAACCAAAATAAGTGAACCAAAATTACATTTTAGCTTTCTCTTTTATAAGCAAAAACTTTCAAATATTTTGTTCTCAAATATAAGGAAAACTCAACAACTTTTGTCTTATTTAATGAGACTATGTGCAAAATACTCCTCATTTAATAGGGATTTGTGTTTAATATCAAGTTTCAATGAAGAATAGTTTAATTAAATTAAATGTTTATTTTTCAATTTAGAAATACACAATTTAACAAAGTTAACTATTTTTCTTAATAATTGTGAAACTATTTTTTTGCTTATAAAAATAAAGGAGGGAGTACTAAATAATACTAATAGTACAAAGATAAATTTGACTTTGTATAGATCAATATCGATCTTATAGTAGTACTTCCTCGATCCTTCTATTCCATTATAATTATCGTGTAAGTAAAAAAATTGTCCCAAAATAATTACCATTTTATTTTTAATGTAACATTAATTTCTTTTTTCCCACTTATGTCCCTTATAATATTAATGATGGATAAAAAATTTTATAAAAGAATTAATGATGATATAAGATGCATTTTGAAAGCTACTACTCCTACTCTCTTTCATCTCTTTGTTATTTTTTCTTGATATGTGTAAAATAACTTAGGACAACAATTATTTTGGGACAAAGGGATAATAATTATACATTGAAACTTACATGACTTAAACGTTTTTAGTACTTTAAATATATTTCATGTTTTAGTGTTTCAAATTAAAAGTTGTTTTCTTCCGTCCTTCAAAATCAGAAAAGACTTTTTTTAGTCTTTTTCGACTTATGCATTAGTTGGTGCCAAACCAAGAATATGAAATTTACACTTTGTGATGAATTTTGATTGCTAAAATTTAAATTTTAATATAAATTTTAAAGCATGTTAAAAATTATCACAAATTATAAAAAATAAAAAAGAAGCATCAGATGCATCTTCTTTCTTCAAAATTAAATCAGAACCATGAGTGAGAAAATAAACATAGATCGTGAACCACAAAAAAAATCAAACCATCCAATAAGTAAATCTTTTAGAGAAATTACAACCGACCCAGTATTGAATCTGAAACAGATCATCATGGGGGAGGCTCAAAATAGGATATTTTTGCTCAAAGGGAAATTGAAGCTCTTCAAGAATCAATGGCAAAATATTTATAAAAAAGAAAGAAAAAAAAGTTTTATAGAGAAAGATTGGGATAGAAAGAAGATACAAAGATCCACAAACAAACAAGGGAGTGAAGCGATAGGATGAAAAAGAGTATTGTTCAAGTTTGAGAGAAAACAAGATGCAATTTTGAATTTAAAAGATTAAAAAACATGATCCTATTTGAGAGACTAAAAATATAATTAAACTAACTTATATATTATAGTATCTTCAATAATTTTAAGTAACTTAATTTATGACACCTTAACCTTAAGTAACTTAATTAATTTTCTTTTCAACGAAAATTTCTATTGACAAAAGTTGTTTAATTCATAAATATTTTTTTCGACTCCTATAATTAATACAAAATTAAGCTTATTATAATCAATTTTCAAAATGATCAAATGTGGATACTTTTGAATTAATTTTCATTTAGGAGATAAATTGTAAAAGTAATCACGACTTTCTACAAATAAAAATTGTAAATCTTTATACGACTTATAAAGATTAAGAAGTCGCATATACATTTACAACTTTTATTTCCAAATAGAAATGGTATAAAAATTTACAATTTTATTTTCGAAGTCATGACTATCTTTACAACTTATCTTTAAATTAAAATTAATCAAAAAATATTTTCATTTGGTAATTTTGAAAAAAATTACTCCAAAAGATAAAAAAAAATCACAATAATTATTTATCTAAACAACTCTATCTAATTTTAAGTAACTCAATCATATATCACATATTAAAATATATTTTTTTTATAAACAACCCTATTAAATAACTCTCATTATATAATAATTCTTTTTCATGGATGCTCTTAGAAGCTGTGGATGGTATTTACAACAATAAACTTGTTACGGTTGTCGTAAATGAGCTTAGCAATAAGGCTCATTGAGGAGTAGTGGATTGCTGACCCTAACTACAAGTTAGATCGTGGACTTTGACAACTTCAAAGATCGTGCTATTGAACAGTTAGAGATCTCGACTGAGAATATCGGGAAACCTGCAGCTAATAAAGAGGTAAATATAGTATAAATAACGGATGGATTCAGAGGAAAAGGTACACACATTCTCGTTCTCTTTTATTTCCATTCACACTGTGCACACACCTCACCCCACTGGTCGAGTATCCCTGCGTGCATAGTGATCATCTTCTGAAGGTGTTTCTTCCATATAAATACCTTTAAGAGAGAGCTTGATCCAATATTAAATTACCAGCATCCTTGTTGGACATTCCTGTTCTCAAATAACAGAACATTGGCGTCGTCTGTGGGAACTGTAAAGTTCTAATCCCACGATTCACATTGGTTAACACCAGAAGCAACTAGTCTTTACCACCACGTTCTGATATGCCGGGAAGAGAAGAGTTACCACCTGATAATCAAAATGCGGTTCATCATGAAGATGTGCACATGACCGATGCAGTTTCATATTCAGCCTCGTCCCCTGCTCTTACGGGACAAGCAATTCGCGAGGCGCGTCAACCGAACCCGACTCCAGTGGCTATGGCATCCCGCGAATTGAAACCGGTTGAACGATTAATGAGAAATACTCTGAATTCGATCCTGGCTTGAATTAAGAGTATTGAGAATAGATATGCTCTTCAAAGGTAGGAGGATATTAGAAACATTACATTCCAGATCAAGGAACGAAATGAGGCATGGAAGCATGAGGAAGAGCAACGCATACAACGCATGGAACGACGTCTCAGAAATGTGGAGACCCTGACCATAATGAGAATTATGGACATCAGAATAGTCATGCAGCTCGGAACGAGACAAGCCTCCAGGCACATCAGGGACATCCAGTCCTAGTTAATTCAGAAGAACCGGTTAGCAGATTTGAAGTAGGGGGATCATCTCGGGGAAATGATAACCCAGTACGTCTGATAGTAGGAATGTGGAGAATGCACAACCGGTAATTTCGAACCAACCAATCAACCTCGGGATGAAACAGCCGACACACCAGCCTCAGATGGACTAACGGAATCTTGCCTTTGAAGAAGGAGTATATCGAAGAAAATACAGCAGAGGACAACATAATAATAGTCCTTTCACTGACGAGATAGTCAATGCCCGATTTTTAGATATTTTGATAGTTCTTTTCTATCAAAATATGATGGAACCCAGGACCCGTAGGTGCACATTGATGAATTCGATATGTAGATGTGTGTTCTAGGCATTGACGAGCCGATAATTTCTCGGATTTTTATTACTACTATAACTGGAGCAGCTCAGACATGGTTCCATACCTTGCCTCCACAATCGATTTGTAACTTTGAGGATTTTAGGTAGAGGTTTTTGCTGAATTTTGTGACCAGCAAAAAACAATCGAAGTCCGAGTTGGCACTCGAAAAGATACAACAACAGCTCGGAGAAACATTACAGATTTATCTGGACCAGAAGAGCAAGTGCATGTTTACCTCATTTCGGCTGGGTTAAACGGATCGTCCCGATTTGCGAAATCTATATATAAAGATCCAGTGAAGTCATTGATGGAGTTTCGAGCCTGGTCCAAAAAATACTTGGAATTAGAGTAGATGGAAATCGCAAATGCACCGGGGAGGAGCCCTAGAAGAATAAGCCCATTTCCAAGAGGTCGATAACATCCAAGAAATCCAAATCAAGGCAGGAATATGGAGTTTAAAGTCAGACCAGGGAAATATTAAAACAAATATGAAAAAATACACGCCATTAAATGTATCCTGGTCACAAGTGTGGAGAGAGGTAGCGTCGACCGATATGAAGAAGGTGGAGCGACCTCGTCCATTATACAATAAGGCCGGGGTGGATAAGTCTCGGTTCTGTGAATTTCATAATGGACTGGGACACACCACGGATCAGTGTTGGGATCTTTGCGATGCTATTGAAAAGTTTGTAAGAGAAGGAAGGTTGAGGCAGTATGTAATAAAGACTAATGGGCGTAAGAACAAACGCAAGGTAGAAGAAACCCAATTTGGAAAAGAAAAAAAAGATAAAAAGAAAAAATTTAATAATGATGATGAGTTTCAAGAGCCGGAATTCGAGTGTAAAGTCATATCCGGAGCCCTGGGAGGAGGAGGAGGAGGAGACACTGCTAATTAGAGGCGAAAGTACTTGAAATAGATTCTCTCGGTGAAGGAGCAACCTAGGTTCAAGGGGAAAACTGACAAATTGGAACCTCCTATTTTATATTTCACGGTGAAAGACATGGAAGATGTAGTGCCAGGTCACGAGGATGGTTTAGTGATCACAGGAACACTGGCCAACTGCCGGGTTAAAAGAATGTTCGTAGGCAATGACAGTTCGGCAGATATCATCTTATGGAGTGCGTTCAAGAAGATTAATTTGGATGAGGAGGATTTAAAGCCGTGTAAGACGATGTTGATAGGCTTTAATGGAGGTAATACCAGTCTGAAAGGTTCCATCGATTTGTGCATGACACTAGGAACCAAGGATGCTTTCAAATTAGAAAGAGTAAGATTCGTTGTGGCCGATTTCCCTTCCCTAGATAATATTATCTTAGGAAGACCAACTATCCATAAATGGGATATGTTAATGTCTACCAAACATCAAAAGATAAAATTTGTAGGGAACAAGGATCAGGTAGTGACAATTTGCGGGGACCAAAAAGAATCCCGCCAATGTTACTACAATATTGGTAGGGAAAGTGAAGGCGGTCCATCTTCACCACCCCGGATACGCGAAGGGGATCAGGTGGGCCGGGAAATGGTGGAACGATAGTCCAGAAAGCCAATAAACATGGTTGAGCTTGACATGAGGGAGGGTTATGAAGAATGGAGACCAAAACTAGCAGAAGATGTAGATCAAGTGCAAATAGGAAACCAATCTTGGCAAATCACCAAGATTGGAAAAATGGTGGATTCAAACATCAAGGTGAAACTCATGGAGTGCTTACAAAGGAACCAGGACATGTTTGCGTGGAAAGCATCGGAGATATTGGGGATTGATCCAACCTTCTATTGTCACAAATTATCCATGTATCCTAGATCAAAGCCAATTCAACAGAAAAAGTGAAAGCTCGGCCTTGAAAGAGCTCAAGCGTTAGCCTTGCACATCAAGCAGTTACTAGAAGCTGGATTTATAAGAAAAATTCAGTACACTACATGGTTATCCAATGTGGTCATGGTCCGGAAACCTAACGGGAAATGGAGAGTATGTACGGATTACACCGATTTGAACAAGGTATGTCTTAAAGATGCTTATCCAATGCCAAACATTGACCAACTGGTGGATAATTCGTCCGGGTTCAGATTATTGTTGTTTATGGACGCCTACTCTGGATATAATCAGATAGCTATGTATCCGGCTGATCAAGAAAAAATGCCTTCATAGGTGAGAAGGCAAACTATTGTTTCAATGTTATGTCTTTCGGATTGAAGAATGCAGGGGCTACATATTAGAGAATGATGAACAAGGTCTTCGAGCCCTAACTCGGGCGAAATATTGAAGTTTATATTGATGATATGATAGTCAAAACGATATCTATGGAGGACTATATAAAAGATTTGGAAGAAACATTTGGCAGGTTAAGGGAATATAATATTCGCCTAAATCCGCTTAAATGTGCATTTGGGGTTTCGGTCGGGAAATTCTTGGGTTTCATGTTAACCCATAGAGGAATTGAAGCAAACCCGGACAAATGTAAGGTCGTGCTGGATATGCAATTTCCAAAGAGTAAAAAGGAGATTCAGCAACTGACTGGAAGACTGGCCGCTTTAACATGATTTCTTCCAAAATCAGTAGAGAAGGCACTCCCTTTCTTTAAGTTGTTAAAGAAAGAAGATGTGATAGGATGGAACTCGGAGTGTGAGGTAGCATTCACCGAGATAAAGACATGCCTGGCCTCTCCACCGGTATTATCGAAACCAGAGCCCGAGGAGATATTAACTTTATATTTGTCGGTGGGAGATGAAGCGGTTAGTGCGATATTGGTAAGGGAAACCTCCAATACACAAAACCGGTGTATTTCGTAAGCTGGGCTCTACGAAACTCTGAGTTATGATACCAGAGGTTGGAAAAGGTGGCTTTTGCCCTCTTGGTAGCTGCAAAGAAGCTTCGCCCATATTTTCAAAGCCACGCGATCGTTGTCAGAACCAATCAGCCAATTCAGCAAATACTACATAAGCCGGACTTGGCTGGAACGATGATAAATTGGGCGATACAATTATCTGAGTTTGACTTAAAATATGAGGCCCGATATGCTATCAAATCTCAAGCTTTGGCATATTTTGTTATGGAACTAACCCCGGTTAGTGGAGATACGGAGAACTGTTGGAAGTTGTATGTGGACGGATCGTCTAATACGAAAGGCAGTAGAGCCGGGGTCATACTTGAAAATCCTGAAAGAGTGGAGATTGAACAATCCCTTCAATTAAACTTCCCTACATCGAATAATCAGGCTGAGTATGAAGCATTGATAGCCGGGTTATTACAGGCGAAGGAACAGGGAGTAAAGAAAATAAAGGTGTTCACCGAGTCTCAGCTCGTCATGGCCCAGATCGAGGGACGATACCAAGTGAAAGGGCAGTTGTTAGCCAAATATTTGATTAAGATGAAGGAGATCATCATTCCTTTCGATGAAGTATTGGTGAGCCACATCCCTAGAGAAGAAAACACAATGGCCGACATCCTGTCAAAGTTAGCCAGCACCAAGAGCCCGGGTAACCACCGGACTGTGATTCAGTAGGAGATCTCTAGGCCGACTTGCGTAATGATGATCTCGACAATGGAAGATTGGAGGCGGCCGATGATTGAGTATCTTGAAAAAGGTATATTGCCAGATGACACTATGGAGGCCAAGAAATTGGTACGTGATGCAGCTATGTATACAATAGTAGATAATGAACTATATCGTAGGGGATTGCACATCCCGATGCTGGTCTGTTTAAAACCCGACAGAGTTGATTATGTGCTGACTGAGATACATGAAGGTATCAACGACCAACACATGGGCGCTAAGGCATTAGCAAGAAAGGCTTTGTGAGCTGGGTACTATTGACCGACAATGGAAGCTGATTCGGCAAGTCACATGAGGAGGTGCGAGAGTTGTCAGAAACATGCCAGGATACTGTGGTCTCCTCCTGCCAAGTTGCAGTCCATTTCAGCACCATGGCCCTTTTATAAATGGGGAATGGATTTGTTAGGTCCATTCAAAGCAGTAGAAGGGCAGTTAAAATGGCTAATAGTGGCAGTATATTACTTCACAAAGTGGATTAAGGCTGAACCTTTCGCCACCATTACGTCGGCTAGAGTGCAGAAATTCTTTGAACAAAACATCATTTCCCGATTTGGGATCCCACGTGAGATTGTAATCGATAATGGAACACAATTCACTGATAGACGATTTCAGGAAATGATGGTCGGGTTCCAAATCAAGCATCACTTCGCTTCAGTAGAGCACCCGCAATCTAACGGACAAGCCGAAGCAACAAAGTAATCATGGAAGGATTGCGAAAGCGCATGCACGATGTCGGCTTGAGTTGGGTGGAGCAGCTTTATTGTGTATTATGGGGACACAGAACTACGATCCAAACGTCTACCAAGGAAACCCCATTTCGAATGACTTATGGCTGCGAAGCCATGATACCAATGGAAATCGGTCAGTTATCTTTGAGACGTAACCACGTACTACAGAAGGGTGAAGAAGATAATAATGAGGCTCTAGCCACCGGAATCTAACAGATGAGATCCGAGTTGAGGCTCATGCACAAGATCTGCTAGCAAAGTAGCAATCAGCTGCGAAGTATAATAAGAAGGTGAAGTCGAGATGTTTCGAGCAGGGCGACCTAGTGCTTCGACGGGCGGATATCGAAAATAAAAATGCTCGAGAAGGGAAGCTAGCAGCTAATTGGGAGGGACCATACCAGATCGCACAGAAACTCGGACAAGGAGCTTACGTGCTAGAAACCCTTGACGAAAAGGCCATCAAACAGACTTGGAAGGCAGACAAATTGAAGATATATTACAGTTAGTTCCAGGTTGAATGGAAAGAGCAATAAGCCATGCGACAAAAGGAGAATTTGTTTTCCATGTTGGAATTCATAATGTAATAATTCATATCTATTTTATTGAGAGCATGAGTCGGGGTACAATAAATTGTCAACCCGGGACTCATATGGTTTTCTTTCATCGAGATCATGAACTGTTCTGTAATTCGACTGATTAATCATTTATAAAATTTATGTTTTCCCTTGACGGAATTGACAATATCGTTTATAATGCGTGTATTTCTTTTATTGAGAATATGAACCGAGGCACAATAAGCCTTCAATTCGAAATTCATATTGTTCTCTTTCATTGAAAGCATGAGTCATTTTATAATTCGATTATTAATCGTCTTATGATTGAGATCGCCAATTTACCGGCGTAAAATTGCACATATACGAGGTACCATAATCAGTATTATCTTGGCTATGAATGACACGCTATTCCAACCCTGATCAGGTTGAAATGTCGGACAATTAATGACGAAAATTAATGTTCACATGTAGCATGTTAACCACTATCGGGATCAAGCCTGGGTAAGATAACCGGGATCGTGTTACAGAGAAGAATAATTTGTATTATAAAATACTTGGTCATTGGAACCAAATGAATAGTTATTTAGCATGCAAAGAAAATTGTGTTGGCCAAAACATTAATAATCCGGATTTGATTCGGACGTACATATATGAAAATCGTAAATAAACCAAGTTAAATTCAAACAACCGGGTGTAACCCGGCAATATTCAAAGATAGCAGACGAGACAGAAAAATTAATGCTTAAAGTGAAAATTACAATTTTTAACCGGCATCTTGGCCCTTCGCACACTCATGTTGCCGGGGTTTGAACTGGATTACCACCCTCTGGTGTCGAAGTCACCTCTTCTCCATGAGGTAGATCCTCATCCATTAGGATCATTGAATCTTCACAAGGAGAAGAAGGAGGGATTTGCTTGTCACCATCCATATATGCTCTAAAGTGCATGCCGGTAGTGTTTAGTTCAAGCCCCAGGTTCAGATGACGTAGTTGCTCCAGTGCGTTGGTGAAGGATTCCTCTATCGTTATAGCCATTGCTTCCTTCATCTGGGCAGCATCCATCTTGGCCTTCAGTGCCCGGGATTCAACCTTGTTCATCTTCAGATCGCTCCCATCCAAAGCAGTCTTCAAGCAATTGAGGTGCCCGATTAGGAGTGCATTCTTTTTCCGGGCCGTTTCCAAAGTCGTCTGGGCACCCTCAATGGTATCCAAGGTAGCTTGGAGTTCTTGCCGAAGGGAAGCATTGGCATCCTGGGCAGACTGGAGTTCTTGGCGAAGGGAGGCCGTGGTATCCTGTGTAGCAAGGAGCTCCTGATGTGATTTTTGGGTCTCTTTTCGGGAGGCATTGAGCTCACCCAATAGTTTGTCGTGCCTACCTTTCAAATTCGCCAAACTTTGTATTAAAGCACCACCTTTAAAGATATTTTCTTGGATGATGGTGAGCTCTTTGAAGTCATCCCGGGAAAGAGGACTTGAATCTGAAAAGCATTTAGGAGCCTTCACCACACGGACCACGTCCTCATTAACCCCTTTCTCCCAAAGGCAGCTAAGATGATCTGGAGGTTGTGGTAGGGGGAGGTGGAAGAGTGGAAGACGCGGTTCCCGGTCCTGCAGAAGGGGCTGGGTTACTTCGTTCAGCTGTAACTACTTCCAACCGAGCTGCTTCCACGGTCTTTTGTTTTTTCCCTTTTCCTCCCTCCAAGAAAGTAACATAAGATGGGGGCTGTGACCGCTTCGGAGGATTAGGACGCTTCACGATTGGTTTGGCGGTCGTTGGCCTCGTGTTGGCAGCAGGTTTGGTTGGACCCACTACCGAGGGAGGAACAATCACCACGGGAGCAAGAGAACCCGAGGCCGAGGTCTCAACAGAAGGAGTTGAGGAAGCAGTTGGTGGTTCCATATTGTCGGCTGCAAATGAAAATAAAACAGTTAGAGCAGAGAAAATCACGCATCACAAATCAATATCAGTTATGTCCATACTTAATTCGGTGAAGAACCCTGAATGATAATTGCGAAGAAAAGATGCAGTATTTATCAACTCGTGAGCTCCCCTAAATGCCTCGATTCGGGATACTGATGAAGCTTCAGAGTCTAATAAGTCCATTCTTTCGAAACGGTAAGAGGCAGTGAAAAATCGTGATGGGTGTGGGTCCAATAGAGTGGAAATTTCCACTCCACATCTAATGATTTGGGAGAAGAAAGAAAGAAAGGCTGTTTGCTGGGTTCAGCGATAACCTTGAAGAATTTATTTTTGAAGTGTTTAAATGACTCCAAATAGACTGTAAAAAGTTTACGATCGGAGTGACCTCGGATAGAAGTCCATCCCTTTTTGTTAGAAGGTTCTCTACCTGTCCTAGCAGTATGCACAGTAAAGTAATAAAAGAAGAGACGGAGTGTACAAGGGACTCCTAGATCCTGACAGAACAGTTCGAAGGCTTGGATGAAGCCCCAACTGTTGGGATGAAGTTGTGAGGGGGCTATGTTTAAATGGTTCAGGACTTGCATTTGAAAATCTGAAAAAGGGAAGTGAATACCTATACGGACAGTCACGTCCCTATAGAAAAAGAAGAAATTGCGTTCATTCCCTTCCAGGAAAGAATAGACGGGTTCGTTCGGGCTAGGGGCTCGGACACAAAACCCTTCTTGATTACCAACCGGGAGCATGGCGATGCTTCCCGAATCTAGATCAAAAAAGGTGTCTAAAACTTCACGGGTGACCCACGGAAATTTATCAGCTAAATTTGAAGAGGGAAGGTTAGAATGTGACCCGACAGACTGAGATTCAGCAACTAACTCTGAAGATGATGGGTCCATAATGACCGACGTAAAAGAAAATCATAGTTAGTAAAGCAGTGGTATAACTAGATATATGTCGGGTATGCGAGGTGGAGAAGGGTCATCCGGGATGATAATTATGTCTTCGGGCTTCTCGGTACATGGGCCAAGGGTAGGGGGTTCATTTGGCACCCTAGTTGGCGTTGGCCGAGAAGGGTTTGTTTTCGGTACAAGAACCGGGTTGTGGCGACAGTTTCCAAGTGTGGAATCCGCCATTGAATCAAAACCAGAATTTAAATAATGGGAGCACTCGATTACGCAATCCATACATGGATCGAACCAGGTTTCAAAAGAAGGCTCTACAGCAAAATTTGTTTGTTCTGAAGGTGATTGCAGGGGTCGCAATTCGGGATGCAGAGGTGGAGGCAGAAAATATTTAGCGGAAGGTTTAGCACTTAATCTATTCTTATCTTCATGTAAAAAGGGTTTGCGTGTAGAAGTTTTGGGTTTTGATATGTTAAGATTCAATGGCCTACCATGCAAAGGGGGTTTGCTTGTAGAAGTTCTAGGTTTTAATGTTTTAGGGTTCGATGTCCCACCAGTGTGTGAACAAGGTTGGGCTTTTTCCCTTTCAATTTCTCCTTTACTTCTTCAGTAAGGGGAACTCCAAAAAGCCAATACCTGGTACGGGGAGGAACAGTTTGGCGTAATTTCGCCTCTTCCTCTGGGAAAAGTTTCATTATGACCAAAATGGTTGGGGTTTGTAAGGAGGTTTATGTAGGAAAGTTTAACAGAAGAGAATGATGAAGATAATAAAAAGTTCAAGAACAGTTCAAGTTCAAGAACGAATAAAGACGATGAAACAGAAACAAATGCAAAAATGAGGAATGAACCAGAAACATAAATGCAAGAAAGGAGGATGCAAAAACGAAAGAATAAGGAAATTATAAATAGAAAAAGAGTGTATGGTAACGAAGATACCTGGGAAAAGGGAGATCTTGAAGAAATTTGAAGAAGAAAGGTGAGGAACAAGAACACAGAAGAAAGCACAAATGCATAGCACTCGTAAGAAGAAAAGACACAAATGAGCATAAAATAATAGCAAGGGAAGATGTATAGAGGAGAGGAAGTTTGAAAAGTAAATAAGAAAATGTAACCGCCGAACCCACAAAGCGACATGGGTGTACAGTTGGCAAATGCGAAACATCGTGTAAGGGCAAAAGAGTCAAATCCATTTGATAGTGGGGGCAAAAAAGACATGGTTATTCAAACGTCATGATTAAAGGGTGAAATCAAACAATGGCGCATTTAATTGTGCAGACTACACGTTATAGTTACGGACAAGACATAATGACGGCTTTTCAATGACCTTCCTTGTTATAATGGAAATGACGTGATCAAGATGAATCTGGTAAACAACATCCCGGCAGGGATAAGAAAAGGAATTGGTAAGAAGTAGAATCCCGGAAGGGATGACCGAGGTGAGATGAAGAACACCCCGGCACACGATGGCCATTAAATGGTCAGCAAGATGGATCGATTATCCAAGCTGTTATGAGAAAAGATCAGTTTATATGCATCCCGGCTATCGAGATACCTCGACAACCGGGCTGGGGGGCAACTGTTACAAATGCCGTAAATGGGCTTAGCAATAAGGCCCATTGAGGAGTAGTGGATTGCTGACCCTAACTGCAAGTTAGATCGTGAACTTTGACAGCTTCAAAGATCGTGCTATTGAACTGTTAGAGATCTCGACCGAGAATATCGGGAAACCTGCAACTGATTAAGAAGTAAATACAGTATAAATAACGGATGAATTTAGAGGAAAAGATACACACATTCTCGTTCTCTCTTATTTTCATTCACACTGTGTACACACCTCCTCATCCCACTGGTCGAATATCGTTATATGCATAGTGATCGTCTTCTAAAGATATTTCTTTCATATAAATATCTTTAAGAGAAAGCTTAATCCAATATTAAATTATCAACATCTTTATTGGATATTCTGTTATCAAATAACAGAACAAAACCCAATACAATACTATAATACTATGGTTTCAAACTTACAATTATTAATTACTAATTAAAACAAACAAAAAATCTTTGACTTTTGGATCAAGATTCAAGAACGACTCCGAAAAGAAAAAGTGCGGATGCAATAAATGATTTTGTAGATGAAAAATAAGAAAACGTAATGTCCACCCAGATCATGTCAACATGTCCACATGTTAATTTTTATTTCTTATTTTGAGCAAAGCTGCATATTTTCCTTTCCTTTTCTTCAGCGTTCAATCAGGAAAAAATAAAGCACAGTGAAATTCAATTCAACAATTAAAAAAAAATTGATTTCCCTGTTCAATCCGAAGGTAAAAAAAAAAAAAAAAAAACAAATGTGAAAGCTGATAGGAGGAAGAAGCAAATGAAATAAAAAAGAGAGAGAAATTGTTCTTCTGTCTCTATTGGCTTTCAACTTTCCCCAGAAGTTACTTTCTCTCTTTCTTTTCTCTAAATGAATTAAGGGTCAAAATGAATGAATCACACAGACCCACATGTTAATTTTGCATTTTCTCTTGGTTTGGGTCAAATGGGACTCATTTTTCTGAGAACCCAGTGAAAAAGCTTGCACCTTTGACTCCAAAAGCTGCAGAGAAAAGGGAGATTCACCACAATTCCTTACAACCATGGAAGGTATTGTGTTATCAGAGATTTGGGTTTTTCATATGATGTTTATTTTAAGGTTGTTTCCAATTCATGTTTTGAATGGCTTGGTTGGAATCTAGGTCCAGAATGTGAATTGTTTGCATTATGGGGTGGTTGTTTTGATGGTTAATATGGCATCAATGTCTTGAATTTGGGGTCTTTGGGTTATGGGATTATCAAAGTGAAGGGAAATTGGGTTTTGGTTGAATTTCAGTTATAATTTGAAATTTGATATTTGATGTGATCAGATATTTAGGTCTCTTACATTTTTTGTTACGACCTTAATTTGGAACAGCTTTTGTTTGCTTTGTCAATGTCACTAAATGATGCCTACGGTTGGATCTACTGTCTCTGCTGCATCCGATGTGCTTTTGCAAAATACTCGTTTTGCAATTTTTTTTATTTTTTATTTTAAAGTTGTTTCCTTTTTTAATTTTTTCTTCAAATATCAAGTTTTGTTGTATAATATGTAAATATGAAGCATGTATATTAACTTATATAGGACTTACTTAATTTTTAAAATAATTTTGTTAACAAAAATTGTGAGGGTAGAATGAAATGGTTGATTATGATGTTATGTTTTCATGTTTTATATGCACAGATAAGAATTTTTCTTTGCAGTTAAGAATGAAATTCATTAACTACATTTTGTTAGTGATCTTATGTAGCAACCTCTTGAAATTAATAAACCTCTTTTTGTTATGAAATCATTTTCTTATACATATTTAAACAAAACAAGTATCTTTCCTCTTCAAGATTCAGAGGAAGTAGCTTTCTTGCACTTAAGGAAAATTTCCCAACATTAACTCGACTTCGATTGTCCATGCATCCATCCTTTTCCATATTGTCATTGCAGTAAGCATGTATGTCATTACATTGATTTCTTGTTTTGTTGTCTTTTTATTTATTTATATATTTATTGCATACTATTGTTATTTTTTCCACCCTAGCACTACTGCTTTTCTGTTGGTATTCAGAAGCAACTGAGTTCCAATCTGAAGAAAATAAATTGTCTATGGAGAAAAATAAGAAAAGAAGACTCAAAACACCGGCCCAGCTTAAGGGCTTGGAAGATTTTTATAATGGTAGGTGTACTTCTTTTGTCATATGGGTGTTAAGGCATCTTGCTGAGTGCTAATTCTTGAGGAATATCTTTTTTCACCTTTTTTTTTCAGATAACAAATATCCCACGGAGGAAATGAAATCAGAACTTGCCGATGAGTTAGAGTTGACAGAAAAGCAAATATCTGGATGGTTTTGCCACAGAAGATTGAAAGATAAAAAAATGTTGAATGATGAAGTATGTGCTAATGGACGACATGATCGTTCAAGTGGTGTCATCCAGGATCGTGGCAGTGGTCTAGTGCAGGATTCATGCGGAAGCACTAAACATGTTGACTATAGGTATCTAGATCCCAAAGAGGTTGAGAGCCATGGCCTCTATAACCATGGATTTTCTGCTGCAGATATGACGTATGGACGCAATAACCATCATTATACAGAAAATGATAGTGCAACAGATAACACATCATCTGAGAGTAGCTCATCTTTGCAAGACCGTTTGCTTCGTCAAGGAAAGGATCTGTATGATAAGGAGCCTTCTGGTCATCTTACACCTAATGGTTCTCTTCTGCCTCTCAATAACAACGGTGCAAATAACTTGGGATATAAACCATCAGGATATTTGAAAGTGAAGGGAGAGATAGAACATGCTGCTATTACCGCTGTTAAAAAGCAATTAGGAAAGCATTATCGGGAAGACGGTCCACTGCTTAGTTTTGAATTTGATACAATTCCTCCTGAGGCATTTGAATGCCAAATTGCAGATCTAGCTAATGGTAGGTTGTACTATATGTATTCAGTTATCTGATTTTTCCAAGGCTCACTAGGTTTGATAGACAAATAGTTTTTTTTGTTGAAACCATAAAATAGTGCTTTGGGTTAAAGGAATATTATTGGTCACATCAGGTCAAGAAAGTTCATGATCTTTGAATTTGAGCATTTTACTATTGATTTGATCTTAGCTTAGGTATAAGAGTGTATTTTCTTTATTATGTTGGTTCTCCTAATTCTAAATCTAATTTTTGATTGTATATGGTCATTTTGAGAATAGATTGAGGTTCTTACCTGTCTAATCTGATGAATACTATGGCAGAAGCATACTATGCTGCAAATCCTGCTCTTCCAAATTCTCCAGAAGTCTCTGCTGTGAAAAAACAATCCAGTCTTAGTTCTGTAAGTTGAACTTTCTAACGCATTCATATTTTAATTTGATTGCCCTAATAGAACATGGTCTGTTTAAATTATAAGGTACATGCTTCATAAATTGGGTAGTTATGTGATTTTTAATGTTACAACTTACAAGCTTAGGGTGAGTGGTGGTTTCTTTAAATCAGTGCTTAATTGTTAATTGTCTGGCCTCTCACTTTCTTTTCCTTGCGTATTGGCAGAGATATGAATCATATTTTACCAAAATCAGTTCCCAAGATTCACATATGGACATAGGTGACTTTGGCTCCTTGCATGATTCTGATTTCCAGGATAAGAAATCCTTCCAGGATATAAATCAAAGGCGAAATTTTCAGAGTTTTACCAATCCTTTGCCTCACAAGAACTCTTCCCTGGATTTGAATGCAGACTCTACTGGGGAAGCATCTGCTTATAATAACACTAAAAATCGTAGAAAGGGTACTAAGCATGGTTTTGATGCGATGAGATATGATTCTGCTTCTAACCCTAGTGATCACTATGAAGAGAATAACCTTGCAGTTAAGCAGACAGATTCTCTGCTACATGGCTATGAAAACAGCAATCTGAAGAATGTACAAAGGAGTGAATATGTGAAATCTAAACCTCCTAATTCAGTACATAAGTCTCAAATTTACTTGGATACTGAAGAAAGAAGAGGGCTTAATAAAAGGATGGCTAAGGTCTGCTAATGTATTTGCACTTTACTTGTGAGTTCTACGTGTTATCATCAATTTCTTTTGTTTACAGATGACTTAAAATGCTTGTGTGGTTGCATTTTTGAAGGAAGAGAAGTTTGATGGGGATAGAAACGTAAAAAAACAATATCGTGATCCAGATGAAGTTAGGGCGCTTAGAAATGAAATGATGGTGAGTTTTGGTTGCATAAACTTCCTGCATCTGTCGTTTTTGGTAATTAGATTTTTTGTTGAGCTCACTCCCCTCATTCCATGCTAGTGTATAAGATGTTTTGCTTTACTATGTGTCCTTATCCTTTTTTATACATTAACACTATAGGTTGCAAAGCAGTCTAAAGTTGATCCACTTGAACAACATGATGTTAAACAATCATCTGTTGCTGAGTTGGAACCAAGAAAAAGTCAAAGGTGTCTATTTATATCCTTTGAATTTTCATTTTCATGACTACATACTTCCTCTGGTCCTAAACTTCTGTGAGCTTATGTGCATGTCTATGTCCGTATTTCCTGTTTATTGTACTAGCATTTATATTCATAATTTAAATGCTAGTGTTTTTTTTATGACCATTGCTTACCTAATGAAAGTAAAATAAGGGTCCTGATTATTTCAAATTTTGGAAGAACTGATTTTGAGAAAAAATAATTTTGGAAGAAATTAATTTTGAAAAATTGGATTTGTGTTTGGCTATGAGTATGAAATGATATTTTAGAACTGATTTGAGTTGATTTGATTTTACACTTGTTTGGTTCAACTTCTTTCTGGAGAAATAATCGAATTTTTCAAAAGCTCTTTCAGGCAAAAACTGCTTTTGAAGTTTAAAACTGTAAATAAGATATAATGAGTCCAAGTCCAACTCCCTACATAAAAGTTCAAAATTTTCACTTCTCCCAAAATCATTTCTTACCACCGCAGAATTGAAAATTACTAAAACAGAATTTAAGAACGGTTCATTTGTTGTACATCTTCCCAACGGTGAAAATGACAAAGGCCTATTTGGATAAATTTCTCCATAAGTACTTAGAGAAGAAGAAAATAATAAAGTAAAATGATTGAGTATTTCCAAAGTCAGTGAATAGAAATGGTTGTTACAGAATTATTTTAATTTTAATTTGTTAGTTGTAAAATTTAAGCATATGATGTTGCCGTTATCAATTTAATTATTTATTTCCTTAGCCCCATTCCTTCTCTTTTCACTGAACTGAATATATAGTTTATGAGCTTTAACAGATTAATTTTAAAGTTTATATTAACTTTCCCTTGAAAGTTTTAACCCAACTCGTTGTTGACTTATTGGATGTGGAACTCTTTTTAATACCATCATAGATGATCATGTAGGTCTGCAGCAGAGATGCCATCTAGCTTTAGTGAGGATGAAACTGCTGAAACCAGTTCCTCAGCGGATTAAGTGTTGTTGTCAGATATGATATTTGTAGGGTTTCTCTATGCCATTGGTTTTGTACAGTCTATAGAGACAGATCCATTTTGCACAGTAACATGTAGAAAGACACACTAACATGACTAACTTGATTTGCTGTTGTGCTTGCATATTTGCTTCTGTAGCAAAAGAAACCCCACTCCCTACCCCTTTTCTTAAAATTTTGGATGTAAAAGCTCATTTTCATGTAGCTGCTTGTGGTAGGAGGGATCCAAATGCAGTTTATACATTCAGTGTCGTTTTTTTCACAATGGTTGATTTGTGGTGTGTTTTATCCACCTTTTCATCACGTTGAGCATCAATTCAACGTCATAGGGGAATTCTCACGTTGGATTGACGTTCAACGTGCATTGGAAAGCGGGATTTGGCTTTTCCAAACACGCTATATTTAATGTAGTTGCTCTGGCATCTTTGTTTGGTTCAATTGGAGCCTTGGTTGGACTGGTTATCCACTTGTGCTTTTAGTATTTAGAAGAATAATTTTGATTCGTTTTGATTGAGGTGAAAGAACACCAGAAGATCTTTTGGAAACGTGATTTAAATTGATCCTTCATCCATACTCAGTGTGCTTGCACCTCCAATGTATGAAGCAAAATGCTCTTCTGTCAAAACTTAACTCCTAGCTTGATATGAACTGCACCCACGCTCCGCGAGGATGTTAATTTTGTAAATATTACTTCTTGTAAGTTAGATAAAAAAAATGATAAAGAAACGTGAAAAAAGTTAATACAATTACGAATATGTAGAAAATATCCTTAATTATATACATATATGATATCTTCTGATGAAAATAAATGGTATTATCTTATACCAAATTCAGATGAGTTTGTCGATTTTTTTAAGGTTTAAAAATGTTTTTGGTTCCTATAATATACTGATATTTTTATTCTGGTGCTTATAAAATTGTTTTTTCTCCCAAATTGTCCTTATAAAATTTCTTTTTCTGGTTTTGGTCCTGGTAATTTTGTTTGGCTTTGTAATATAATCATTTTTTTAAATATGTAAATCAGTTGCTTTGTACCTATCAAATATTTTTTTATAGGAACTAATTCTAAATTAACAACATATTATAGGAACTAATACAAAAGAATAAATATATTACCAGGACTAAGACAAAATAATAAGGATCAAAACAAAAAAAATAATTTTACAAGAAATATTTTAAAAAAATAATTTATAAGGACCAAAACAAAAAAGACAATAAATCATAAACATGAAAACATATTTAAGTCAGGAAATAAATATATTTCAGTTTCAAGAATCAATTATTTTGTATTTTTTTTAATAATAGAGGTTGAATACTTTATTTATATATTATTAACATTAATCTTATTGTACAACAAGAGAAATATTCACAATTCATAAATGTCATGTTTTGCTATTGTTATAAAAATTAATGGAAACATAGGTGCACCGTAAAATTAATGTCTTTTTATAATTATTTTATTATGCAAAATTAATATATTTTTATAATTATTTTATTATGCATTGATGTGTATAATAATTTTAATTTAATATACTTTCTGAATACATTTTTTTATATATAGAATTTTCAAAGGTATTAAAATATTTTTATGCAAGGACTTTTTTGTTTTTGTAATAAATTTGAAACTTTGTAAATTAAATTTAAATTTCTCATTTTCTTTATTAGTATTCTATATAAATACACTTGAAATACATTATTTTTAACATGACATAATAAATATCAATTCTAAGTGACGTGTATTTTAATTTAGTTTTTTTTTTTTTTTCACAATGTCTGCATGTATGACTGCATGTTTGTTTGTTTTCTTACCACAAGAGGAGTGTCATATGGTAGTAACAGTAATATTATTATCAAAGTAATATTAATTACCTCCTCAAGCCAAGTTTTCATAATAATTTTATATCATGTCTAACGATAATAATTTATTTTATTATATAATTGGTTGATATATATGTGTAAATGTGACATAGAAAACTAAATCTTACAAATTCACCCTTATATTAAAAACTGATTAATAAACTCATGTCTTCAGGATTTCTATATAAATGTATTATTAGGTAATATAAATATTTTTTATTTTTTACATAATATGTTTTTATATTAGATGTAGACAATATTTTTATTCACCAAAATAAATAATATTCAATGCAATCAATTAATTAAAACAATTATGTTTTAATATATTGTTATTACTCATTAAACTATTTGTAAGTGAAATTATACTTTATTAGAATGAGATAATCTATAATCAATAATCAATAATATATAACAATTCTTAAAGGCAAAGGCACTGCTAATTGTTAGTTGTATATATTTTTGCATCATTTAACCGCCGCTAATATTAATGCATTGTAAGTGTAATCTCTCCAATTTCAATTTCCCTTGACTATTCAAAGCAAAAGAAACCTCCATAGTAAATATTTGTTTCTTATGATAAATAATCGATATTCCTTCAGGCTTCTGAAGTGAACTTTTCGGCTTTCATTTCATGGATGTAAGATTCATCATTAACACTTGCATGTGTTTCTGTCTCATGCTTGATATAAACTCCAGTGCCCACGTTTTCTGCACAAATTTGGACTATCTTTTAAAGGATTTTATCTTAGAAATTTCCTTTTAAACTGTGTTTTTTTAGGCTTTGGGGAATTGAAATCTTATCCTTTGTGGCCACCAATTTTGTTTCCTTTTTCTTCAACATGGAATGTCTGTCAACTGTTAATGGTCAACCTGCTTTTGGGAAGCATGAGATGCACTTGACTGGATAGCTTATAAACATAGTAAGTGCTTGATTCATTACGAAAAATACAGACAGATATGTTGGCAAATTCAAAGGTCAGCATCAATAAATTTTTATACCAGTAGCCAATTAGTCCACAATACGATTCAAATTTCCTGCCATCAAAACATTCCACTTTGAACATTGGCAAAATAAAAAAATGACTAAGAACATGATTATAGTAGAGATACATATGTTACAAAAAAATTCCACCAATATAAAAAGAACAGAAAGAAAAGAGAGAAAATTATATACTTCTGAATGGAACTCCAGGTTTGTTCAATCTTGACATAAGATTGGATCCAAATCCGTAGCTGTGGTACATATAGAGTGAGATTGAAAAATGGAGATGATAACAAAACATCAATGTTGGTATTAATGAGTTTTCACCATACATAAGGGTCAGAGAGGGGTTTGGTTTGGTCTTTTAAGTGAGCACTTTAAATCTCAACATCACATGCTGAAATTCTTTTTTTTCACACTGTTGCTATCCCCAGCTTTGTAATTCATAAGCTTCAACTAAGAATAAAAAGACATTTTAATCACAAAAAGAAGCATTGAAAGAGGAAAGAATAAATAATTGCTAAGTAATGTACATGTAACTTTACGTATGCATAGCAATTATCAAACTCCCCCAAATTTAAAACTTTGCTTGTCCTCAAGCAAAAGTAAGTAAATGCTAACAAAGTTAGATCAATGGCACTGTCAGGAAAGAAGTACATCACACAACTGAGATAATTGCGGCTTTTTCAACACAATTCAAACATCCGAAACTTTAGTTCACGCTAGTCATAATTTTATGAAGAAATCAATCAAGCATACACATTAGTGAAAGGAGTTAGCAAGAATGATAGACATCAAAGAAGATCAACTTAGGTTTCAATCCTCACAAGGCTAGTATTTCACTAAAGCACACAAGTGTTTCGGTTATGTAAATTCATTCAATACAATTGAAATCATTATTCTCAGATTTGCACTTCATCTTATTCAACATAATCTTGCACCCACAATGTGGATCACAGAGGACTTCATGGGCTTGTAATGAGGTTGGGCTATCAAGAATTCATGGTTTTTCTCGGAATTCAACAACTAAGTTCTAGGAGAGCATTCACATCTTTTCTTGTTTTCCAGCTTATGTAATTTTTGCCATACAACAACACACAGAGTCATTCAACCTTGGTTTTGATTTTTTTTTAACTCATCCAAGGTATATTATTTATCCTCTGTGTGCTTGTTGTTTATCTCCCTACAAGAATTTATACTCAAGTAAACTCCCCCAAATTTGGGACAAATTTGTCTTGATCCATCATAATGTTCTCCTAAAACCTAAGGTAAAGGGAACATATGCTAAATTACTTTTCAGCTCAAGGTTCAAAAATCAAATTCCATTATCAGATTAGGCTCAAAGGGGTGCAAAAGATTCAACATTAATCACGACAGGGTTGGCTTTTGGCCAAGTGGCTACATTTAAATTCAAAAAGGCCTTGATCATTTCCACATCATATATGCATTCAAGCAGTTCAAGATTCATGCAAATCCAAAAGTTCAATCAATCGTTCTCTCACAGTTAATAGGTACACAACTCACACGGTGTAGTGAAGCCTAGAGTTTTTCTTTGCAAGAATTTTCTGTCATGCAAGCTAACAAACTCATTCACACGCATACAATTCAAGAAGCCAACATTTAATCACAACGCGCACTCACTTTTGAATCGAATTTAAATTAATATCACACAAAAACAGCTCTCCGTCATGCAAAATGCTTCATCAGATATGCCCAAAAAAATTGTGTTATCCAAAAAGAATCAACCAAAAAGAACTATCCATCATGCATAATTAAAATCCAAAGTTAAAAGCATAGTAAAAGCGTCTAAATTGCCATGATATAGTAAAGAAAGCATAAAACGAAAACGTAGACGGAAAGCAGAAAAATATAAAATGTCCTGTGTAACATGGACTCAGTCCTATGTAGGCAAAAGGTCCCAAGCTCCCTGGGCTTCTGTGATATTTGCCACATAATCATCATTTACACCAGCAGCTGTGTCCTCGTCAGCAACTCCAATCCTCCCCCCTAACAGAGGAAGGTCTGTCCCCAAGCCAAGCGACTCTGCAGTGGAAATCCTTTGGCGTCATCACTGGTTGCTGGAGGGAGAGAGATGATGGAGGCTTTGTATCAGGAGATACTAGCCCTGGTGGAGGCTCGAAAGCATCGGCAACAACTGGTCTTGTGGAATGGAATGAGAAGGATGCGATGAAGAAGGCTGGCTAGGAGCAGCATCAACATCAGTAGGATGGGCTCCACGGGCTCAGGTCTTCTTGGTCCCTGGAAAAGATACAAAAGTGTCTGCCGGGTGCCAACAGTTCTTCCTAATATAAGCGACACTAATAGCCGGGCTCAGAGACTTGAAGGCGGGTGTATCATAGTGGAGCCCCTTGGCGTCACAGAGGGCAGTGATGAGGGTTGGAAAACCAAGCTTGCTAGAACTGGACTGAGCTATCTGAGTTATTTGAAAGGAAATCAAACTGCCCAGATCCATATCCATCTTCATTACAAGGCCATACACCAACCGGGCTCGCTCCATATTAACATCGGAGGTGTGAGAAGTTGGAGCTAAGTTGGAGTAGAAGAGCACGCTCCACGTCTAGGCCAAGGTGGTCATGTCCTTCCATAGGATCTTCCATGGAGTCCCCTCTGCATTCTTCATAAAGTGGCCGTCGAGAATCCACAGCTTAGCCTCTATGACCTTTGGGTCGGGGTATGTGTGGAGACACTGAGAGTAAGTGGTCAACTGGGAGTCGCCATCGAGAACCACTGGAGTCTGGAGGAAGTCGTTCAATGCATGGGCATCAAACCGAATAGTCTTTCCTCGAATCTTGCACTGCTTTGGTGCCTTCTCGTCAAGATCGTAGATGTTGGAATAAAATTCCTTCACCAAAGCGACATCAATGTTGTTCTCCGGAAGTCTTGTGAACTTCCGATCCCAGTGATGCCTCTCTAGCTCCTGTAAAAATTTGTCGTATTGCCCCGGCTCCAAGGACATTTGTCGCTCCAGCAAAATGTTGCAGAGGTTGACGCTCTCGCAGTATCAAACCCATGCCACTTGCGAGTTGAAGCATTCTGAATCCCAAGCACCATGGATGGTGTTGGGTTCTTGGCGAGGCTGGGAGGCAAACCCTTTTCTTTTCCTGGAGGCCATCTACAAAAAGGACAATTAAAAAGGAAATTAAACAAAAAATGAGAAAATAAAAGCATAAATAACAAAAGAAAATTAAAAACTGGAAAGAGGGGTCGCGCTTAGTGAGCAAATGAGAGCTTAGCGACCCCCTCCCCCCCCAAAATAAAGCATTAAACAAAGGGTGTGGCTTAGGGCGCCCTGTCGCGCTTAGCCCAACATTTGCTTAAAGCTCTCTCTCTGGGCGCTTAACGCAATTCAATTAAATTTCAGACAGAGAAGAACTTGGGCTCAGCGCGTAAGGCGTGCTTAGCCCAGAGCAAAAAGTGCTTCTAATAAAAGTAGGCGCACTCAGCACGACAAGGCGCGCTTAGCACGATTAACATGACAAATCAGACAAAGGGTATTTGGGCTTAACGAGAGTTGGCACACTCAGCCCAAATACCATTAATTAAAACATAATAAAAATTTAAAATTTAACAATATCTCGCTTAGCGAAACAGGCGTGCTTAGCGAGGCTACGGGAAGCCCAAAGGTCAGGGGGGACGCTTAGCGCGAACTGGCACGCTTAGCGCCCCTTACAGCACAACAAACATGAAGGCCCACTTAGCGTGAACTGGTGCGCTTAGCGGGCTATTGGGGAGGCCAACCGCCAGGCTAGGCTCAGCGCGAGAGCACGCGTTGAGCCCACCAACAATTCAACAGTAGTGGGGTGGCCCGCTAAGCGCATAATTGCGCGTTAAGCGGGCACCAGATTCTGGAAAAATTCCAAATCTGAGTGATCACCAAAAATTGAAGACACATTAACGATGCATGAACACTTAAACAAAAAACCAGAAATTCAAGGGCACTCTTAGTGCGACATGGTGCGCTTAGCGAGTTAGCCTAGAAATGCATACAAAATACGATCTCGCTCAGCACGAATATGCACGCTCAGCGAGACAAACCACATTGAATAAGCAGAAATACCATTAATCACAAGGGCATGCTAAGCGAGCTCATCATTTACCCAGAAAAACAACACAACACAAAACAACAATGTGCAACAAAAAAATACAAGACATGCAACATCAATCAACAATAAAGCAATAACAACCACAACAAACAAGCATTAAACAACATGGTACACACTAGTACGAAAACAAATTAACAAAATTAAGAAGACAAAAAACTCAATAAATAAAAAGGAAAATAAATAAATAATAAAAAAAATGAATTGGAAGTGGCATACAAGGGATCAGGAAGGTTGGATGAAATTGAGAGAAGACAAATGAAGAAGGCACAACAATGGCAGCACGAAGCACATAAAGAAAGAAGTGAGTGAAAGTCAGGAAAAGAAGTGGTTAATGGAAATAAATGTAGGGTTGAGCAGTTACAAAACTGCTCTGCAGTTATGGGTGTCGCGCTTAGCGCGACGTACGCGCTGAACGAGACACCTCAGACAGTAAAATGCATTTATTATAGGCACGGGGCGCGCTTAGCAAGTAATAGTGCACTTAGCGTGCCAACTGTCAGACCCCACCAAAAAAATAAAAAAAAATAATAATACTAAATAAAAATAATATTTTAACAAAATTTGGGGGCACTTAGCGCGAAAATGGCTGGCTTAGCAGATGTTCCAGGTCAAAACTTCCTGCAAAATCTGCTAAGCGCACTCTGGGGTGCTCAGCGCTCTGGTGTCGTGCTTAGCGCAATTCAAAATAAATTCAAATAGAGAAGAAATTGGGTTGAGCGTAACATGCGTGCTTAACGCCTCTGCTGAAGAGTAGGTTCGCGCTTAGCGTGAGCTTTTCGCGCTCAGCGCGCCAAACAGACACAAAAGGGCACGCTTAGCACGCCAGTAAAAACTGCAATAAAGACAACATAACAAACGCAACATAAACAATTAATTACAACACTAACACACAGAACATACTAACACTCAAACACAAAGCAATTAACAAAATAATTATTCTAATCATAGAGATAGGAAAGAAATCCTGGGTTGCCTCCCAGTAAGCACTTATTTAATGTCATTAGCTTGATGGGACAAATGCCTTCAAGGTGGCATGAAGGTCACACAAAACACATCTTCCTTGCATTTTCGCTTCTTAGCTAGAAACTCCATGAACAACATGTATCCATGAAGCTCCTTCCATATCATCGCAAGGGACGTGTTGGTGAACACAGAAAGAATGGAACTCAAGGATTTGTCATGTTTTTCATGCCTTTCTTCCTTGCCAACCAATTGATGAGGAGAGGTATTGACTTAGAGAGGGTTTCCTTGTTGAATTTCAACTTGTCAGCATTTCTCCAATTGTTGTTGTGGTCTCTCCTCACCCTTCTCATTTTTTTCTTCACCTTTTTCCCTTGAATCATGCTCTTCTAAAAGACTCTCCTCATGTGTTGTGACTTCTACACTAGCTTCTTCCTTTATGACCGAAGATGTTTCAG
This sequence comes from Glycine tomentella, assembly GCA_007407185.1. Lineage (NCBI taxonomy): Eukaryota > Viridiplantae > Streptophyta > Magnoliopsida > Fabales > Fabaceae > Glycine > Glycine tomentella. The sequence continues at coordinate 748,923 of PYAF01005901.1, forward strand.
CCATTTCTTTTACTAGCTTGCCAATTTGATTCTCCATATTCTGAAATGACTTTTGATTGGCTTCTAAGCTAGCTTGGGAAGTTTCCATGAATTGCATCAACACATCATCTAGAGAAGAGAGTCTTTCTTCTTCATATTGATTGTCAAGGTGTAACTCTTGCTCCCACCCAAAAGTTTCCATGGAGTAAAGATGACAATCATCATTATCATGCTCTCCTCCACAAAAATCACAATTGATGGGCTGTGGGTGACTGACCCCTAATTGTCTAAGCATATTACTCCATATATCTTCCATGGGTCAAATTCTCTAAAGGTTCCACCCTGCACACAAAGAGTCACAAGAAAAATATACTTTTATCTTTTCTATTTTTCTCTTTTCTTTTTCTTCTTTTACTCAACACAATACAGTTAGCACAATACAACACAAGAACTAGAAAACAAAAGAAACGATGCTTAAACTTAGGATATACAAACTACCGCGTACAAGGAATAAAGTCCCCGACAACGGCTCCAAAAACTTGTTAAACGATCGACAAGCGCACCGAATTGTTCAAGTAATAAATAAACGGTAAGTTCGAGTGTTGAATTCCATAGGGACTTTGCTTGTACTCAGAGTTAATATATTTCTAATTTTAAGCGAACAGTGATTTAAGGAATCAACTCACCAAAACTACCTTTGATACAATATTAAAGATTTCTCTCTATTCAACGTTAAATTCGCTCACCTTCATCTACTAATGTATTCTAACCTTGATTCCTCAAGTGCTAGACCCTAAATCACTTAATTTCACTCTTGATCCCTTAGCAAGCACCGTTAATCGATTTGCATTAAGATTAAAGATGATAACGTAACCTAGGCTAAACAACACCACTTTATCCCTAGACATGATATTATTTAGAAGCGTTATTAAGTTCTTAAGGAAATAACCATTTTTCAATGCATTAGAACCCATAAAAAAGCATGCAAATGGGAGATCAAACCACTAAACTGAATAAAGCTAAAAAAACAACAATAATACGAAGATATAAATAAATAGATAATTAAAATCATTACATCAAGAGTGTTTGGTTGTTGAGCTCCCAACAATGGATGGGTTAGCCTTTCATTGTCATGAGAAAGCTTACAACTACAAGGGAAAGCAAGAAGAATGGAAGGGAATGAAAGGAAATGGATGAAGAAGTCCCTAAATGAGTGGGATTTCTCCCTTCTCTCGTGCCCTAGCTCTGCCTCTGGCCCTCCAAAAGTCCAGATCCTCACTTTGTGCCCTAATTTCTCCTTTTAAAAATAGTCCAGAGTCGTGGTCCACGCTGAGCGTGCCTTCATTGTCCAGCTGGATAAGTGACCACGCACTAAGCGAGCTGGTCGCGCTGAGCGGGCCTGTCGCGTTGACTAAGCAACTTCAGACCTTCAATTCTCCTTTCATTTCCTTGCAATGAAATCTCTACAAAAACACAACCAGCACTTCATAAATCAACTAAACTTAGAATCTACTAGATAAAAGCTCAGAATAAGCTAATTTCTACATTTTAATCACCAAAAAAATCATTAAAAGAGGGAAAAAATAGATAATTGCTAAGTAATGTACATGTAACTATACGTATGCTTAGCAATTATCATCAATCCATGTGTCTCATATGGATTGTCAATCCGTATGTGTTTTTTTTATTTAAAAAATTATATTATTGTTTATAAGTGATATTTTTTTCAATTTTATTATAAGTGCTTTTTAATCAAATTATTTGTCAATAATTTTAAATTAATTGTATACAAAAAATTGTATTTCTTATTGAATTTGTATTAAATTAACACTTTAATTTTGTTGAATATTATTATTATGCATATGGTTTGTCAATGAATAATTTTTTGAATGATTTGTTAAGATGGACAACGATGGGTGGATCTATGATAGTATTATGTCTGAAGAAATTAATATGAACGAAGGCAACAAAGACGAACCTACTGTGTTTGAAAATATTAAGTGTTCGGTTAATTGTTCTGATGCCTTCAATACTTCTGAGATATTTATATGATTTTGTATTTCATTAAAGTAAGTAAATGAATTATTGAAGAAGATTAAACATGTATTATCCTTTTTTGTAGGTGTTTCATTCTTGTGAGGAGGTATTGCAATAGGCTCGTACTATTGCATATGATATTGGTTTTGTAGATGTGATAATGAGGTCTGACACAACAACTAGAAAGAGGGAAAAGACCTCATTGATTTTAATTGGTTGTGAAAGGAGTGGAAAGTATAAATCATTCAACAAAGATTTAGTATGGACGATGACTAGCACTAGAAAATGTGGTTGCCCTTTTATGCTGCGAGCAAAACCAGTCCAGGAGGTGAAGGGTGGATGGTCAAGTTAATATGTGAGACTCATAATCATGCTTTGGCTAAGTCATTGACTGGACATCTATATGTTGGTCGACTAACTTCGGATGAGAAGATTATTGTTGCTGATATGACAAAGTCAATGGTTAAACCAAATAATATTCTTCTCACTTTAAAGGATCATAATCCCAAAAATTGTACAACAATGAAGCAAGTGTACAATGCAAGATATGCGTATTGTACTTCTATAAGAGGCAGTAATACTGAAATGCAACAATTAATGAAGTTTCTTGAATGCGATAGGTATATCCATTGGCATAGACTGAAGGATGAAAATGTTGTACGTGACATCTTTTGGACATATCCGGATGCAGTAAAATTGATTAATGCATGTCATCTGGTATTTCTCATATAAAGTACATACAAAACAAACAGGTAAAGACTCCCTTTTACTTGATATTGTTGGTGTCACACCTACTAGGATGACATTTTCAACTGCATTTACGTATTTGGAGGGAGAACGTATAAACAATCTTGTTTGGGCTCTTGAACGATTTAGAGGCCTTTTTTTGAAAAGTGATGCACTCCCTGAAGTCATTGTTACTGACAGAGATTTAGCATTGATGAATGTAGTCAAAGTTGTCTTCCCTAACTCAACCAACTTGTTGTGTCAGTTTCACATTGACAAGAATGTGAATGCAAGATATAAAACCCTTGTGAGACAAAACAACCCATGGGACTATGTCATGGAAGCATGGGGGAGTTTTCTGGATTGTGCTAGTGAGAAAGACTATGATGACTATCTTATAAAGTTTGAAATTGCTTGCTCACGATGACTAATGTTTGTTGGTTATGTGAAAGACACATGGTTGAATCTCCACAGACAAAGTTTTGTAACGACATGAACAAATAAAGTGATGCATTTTGGAAACACTACAACTAACAGGTATGAAAATTGTTAACATTGTTTAAATTGTAATAAAGAACTAATGTGTTGTTGAAATTAATTATTTTGTGTGTAAAATTACAGGGTTGAGTTTGCCCATTGGACCTTAAAGAGATTATTACAGAATAGCCTTGGAGATCTATGTACTGTTTTGGGATGCCATGAACAACATGATCACCTTGCAACACAATGAAATAAAGACATCTTTTGAGAGAAGCACGCATGTGGTCGGACATGTGTTTAAAGTTACCTTGTACAAGAGACTTATTGGCATGGTGTCAAGGTATGCGTTAAACCAAATTTTTGCATAGTTTGAGCGACTTAATTATGTGGGCATTGATAGTTCTTGTTGTGGATGCGTTTTGAGAACTATGCATGGTCTGCCTTGTGCATGTGAGCTAGCTAGATATGTTATTGGCAGCATACCACTTGACACCGTCCATATGTTTTGGCGGAGGTTACATTTTTCAGACCAAGGTATAGATGAGTGCGAAATCCACACAACCGAAGAAATGGAAGTCATATCCAAGCGGTTTGAAAATCTTGATATGTGTGGCAAAAGTGACTCTAAAGACTAAACTGAAAGAACTAGCATATCCTGATCTAACTTCTATGTGTGCTCCTCTTGAAAAGGTACACACAAAAGGTGCTCAAAAGAAACAGCTGACCAAACACCAAAGATCAACTAATCGGGATCCGTCTTACTTTGAGTATGTAGATGCGTTACATTCTGTACAAAATAGATGCTCCTCACAAAAACGGTCTGCACCATCAATTGAACAAACTAAATCGAACAGGAATATGCCAATGCTGGATCAATTTCATCCATGCATGCAGAATTTCATTTTAAACATTGTTGATGTTAAAGCTGATGGTAATTGTGGATATCGTGTAATTGCTACCTTATTATGTTATGGTGAAGATTCATGGTCTTTGGTACACACCGATTTTCTCAAAGAACTTGCACAATGGTCTTATGAGTATATAGCCTTGTTTGATGGGTTACATAGATTTGAGCAGTTAAAGCGGTCCCTGCTTGTTGATGGATTGTCAATGGTAAACTTTTTATGTTGTCACACTACCTTGGATTATTTTTTAGTATAATACTAATAAATTTTTTACGTGCAGGTAACCATGGATAAGTGGATGGATATTATGGATATGAGTTATGTCATTGCATCAACGTATAACATCATACTTGTTTCTCTTTCACTCCAACAAAGTATGACGTTTTTTCCCTCTCAGAAACCAACCGCCTAGAGATATTGTTGTTCATTGCATTATGTGTATTGGTCATGTCTATGACAATCATTTTGTTCAGGTATTAGTATGACCGTTTTACTTTTTTTCAATGATTAAAAGACATTATTGATAATAACTGTTTGTTTTATCATTTTGTTCAAGTTTTACTAAGAGAAGGATGTCTTATGCGATCAACTGCTTTGTTATGGTCAAGACATTGTCATTCTCAAGCAAAACAATGGCCTACTCCTTATATCAATCGAATGCACCAGTATACTAATTTAATAAGGTTACCAACACAATATGTTGATCTAGGAAAACATTGAACATTTTGTTATTGTTTATATGTTCGTAAGTTGGATATTCATAATGTTTACAATTTTTGTGAATTAAATTATAACGGAGACATGCAAAACCAATAGTTGTATCTAAATTAAACGCAAACAACTACAATAGTCATATATCAATAGTTGGACCACATGAGTTTATAGTCAACCAAACAATACAATCATCCTTAACCTCGTCCACCACCATTTCTCTGATGTGCATCCCTGCTTTGTCTAGACCACACATAAACAATTTCATGCTCAGTTACACCTCGTGCTAATCTTATACACTAATCTGTTATATTGTATGCATCTGTGCTAGCAGTAACCATCCTCATATCTATCACGTGTTGCAAGGCTTCTGCTATCTTTTGACATACAGCCTGAGACAATAACAACAACATTGTAACAAATATTGGAATATATTATTTTAAAAAAATGATAACAGAAATATAGGTTTATTTTACCATTGCATGTTGAGACATCTCAACATCAACAACTGTAGGTGGAGGTGGAACAGGTGTTGTATCATCAGACAACATATGCGGTGAATCTGGTAAAGGATGATGCACCATGGGAGGATGTCCAAGAGGCTCCCCAAGTTGTGGCAGACTCATGAATAGTTGAGCTATTTGGTAAAACCACTCCATATACCTTGCAACACACTAACTAGGGTAAGTAACAAAGTCTCTGGTCACTGCAAGGTATTGTAAAAAGTGGAGCCATCTATCATCAACCTCCTCTGTGGATGGGGATAGAGAGCTTTGAAGGTGAGGAATTGGATTAACAAATCCAAATTGTCTTAAGACCCTCTCTGGTTGGTGTCTCACAATGTACGAACCTCTCTGACATGCCCAGAAAATAGAGATATAATTTCAAATTCTCTGAACTCACGGTGATCAGCATATGGTGTCCAACAAACAACATCTGACGTCCACCTATCCAACCACTTATGATAGATTGTCACTGGTAATGCCTTCCCAGCCTTCCCGCGACAGACACGTGGTTGACTTTGATGGTAGTCCTCATCTGCAACCATATTCACAATACCAGGGAAATGCTTGTAGATCTAACGCTACAATTACAACACGATAACAATAAATCATACATTAATAGTATATACAAAGTTCATAAAAAATAACAAACATAAATAACAAGAGAATTACCTAAAGGAGACTGATATATCTAGCAAGATGTTTGTCGTGGTGTTGACACGCATAATTTAAATTGTCATACATGTGTTGGAGAGTAGCCGCTCCCTAAGAAAACTCTCCGGACTGCTACAGGTCAAGAAATGCGTCCAAGAATACCACACCGATATGTGTGACACTCTTGTTAGCAAAGATTGTGCAACCTATTAGATGAAGCAAATATGCTCTAGCTGCTACAGTCCATTGCATTGACTCACACTTGAGACGATAAATGTCTCGCAGCCAAGAAAGACGAACATATGCCTCGTGGCATTGCTGCGCCTCAGCTTCTGCTTCTTTCGCAGTTACTTCAAGCAACTCAACTAATAATTGCATTGCCTTCTCTGCATCTATTACATCATAGGTTTGGAAGACACCTATGATTGGTAGATGTAACAATGATGCCACGTCATCGAGGGTAATAGTGATTTCTCTTATGGGCAGATGGAAGTTACTGGTTTCTTTGTGTCATCTCTCCACAAAAGCAGATATTAGTCCCCCTATCTCTTGTCTCCAGTGAACACGTAATAAACAGGCTTAAGCCCGTAGCAGCCACTAAACCTTCAGTTTCAAGTGCATGCCTTCCAAATTTCTGCACCTTCCTTCCATGAGTAGCCACCTTCAACTCAGCACGTTCCTACAATTAATTATAGTTAATTACACCAATTAAAATGAGAAAAATATGTAAATGGATAAATAATTAAACACATAAGTGCCTCTCCTACCCTAACCTTGGCTGCTACATGATAAACATACAGTGTCAATTCAAATTGTTAGTCTAACACTTCAAATCAACCCAAAATCAATGCAATTAATTTCAGTTATTTTCATAGAATTCAAACATTACTAAAAAAAATCACATTAATTTATTATTATCAATTAAAAGTTTTAAAAAAATAAAACAAATATGGATTAATTTCATTGTAAATTAGTACTCCTGGAATTAAGAAAATTATACCAATTATTTATAAGTACATCCAAAATTGTACTAATTATTTACTTTAAAGTCAATAACAAAAAAATTTGACAAAACAGAACATCATTGAAATTCTTTTTGATATACATAATCAACAACAAAATCTATTCAATTTTTTTTTTTAAAAATAAACACATAATTGAATTTTAAAAACAATACCTATGAAGCTTACAAAATGTCAATTTGTATGAACCTTACAGATTTTCAATCTGGTTCCTTTATACGGATTGTCAATCCGTAAACGTTAATACAAAAAATTAATTTTCAATGAAGTAAAAACGAAATGGATCTGATGAAAGAAACGACAAACGGCGAAGCAGCACACAAATCTCGACGTTGGGTGCACGAAGGGATGATGAAGTTGGAGAAGAAGGAGAATGTTGCGCAAATGAAATGAAAAGTAACAAGATGAGATGAGAAGAAGAAGCTGAATAATATGTCAATACTTAACCTTTTTTACAAATGGTATTTTTGAAATTTAACTATAAAATATTGGATATATGAAAAATATGGATGATGTAGGAACTAGGAAGCAAATGCCCCGGAAGACCCTCACCAGTTTCTTTCAAAAATTTAATTAACAGTCAATTCGTACCTTTTCTTTCCCACTCACTCTCGATTTTCTCGCGAAAAATCACCGAACACTCAGTGGCAAACTCGCAATTTAAACCCAATACCAAGGCCAATCTTCTCCACCCCTTCACTTTTATTATTTCCTTTCCCTTTCGACAATTTTTCTTTTCCTTTCTTTATTTTTTCACTTCCGTTTCTCACTCACTGATTTTTTTTATGCTTTTTTTTCTTCTTCTTCACACTCTCTTTCTCTACCACTCGCTTTCTCTCTCTTCTCCAACTTGGCTATCAGATCATAGCTTCGTCGGAGATTTTCTCATTCCGATTTCCTTGGCTTAGTTCAATCACCGGAATCCTTGGAGTGTTCCGATCGTGTCGGTTTTCCGTGACCTAGAAGCTTCTTCCGGTGCCGATCGGCGCCGGAGATAGCCGGAGTTCGCCGGAGCCGTCGCCGTGCTCGGTGACGCGGAGTTCGGAAGCGTCGCGATGAGGACGACAACGACGGTCCCTTAGTTGCGCGAATTGGAGTTCGATTATGATGGTGGAGGTTTCGAATTTCGGCGCGCGTGAAGAATTTGAGACTTCGGAGCTTGTGAATTCGGGGTTTAGCAAGGGTTTGGGAGGGTTATTGGGTGAATGGAAGGGTTCGGGTTCGGGCACGAGAACGGGTGAATGAACGAGTGAGTGTGAAATTGGTATTTGAATTTGGGGGAAGAATAGTTAGTTTCTTCTGAGCGGTTAATTTTGTGTTTTGAGTGATGTCACGTACTGATACGATGACGACTTCGGATCTTAATAGAACTGGTCCCGTGGAAAGAGACATTGAGCAGGTATATTGGTTAGTTCGTGACTACTGTATTCATGTTGAATTGTTTAATATTTATTGATATGTAATACTTAGTATTCAATAGGTTTTTTTATAGTTATTTTTTGTTTGAAATCATTTATTTATTTAATTGGATTTTATTGTGGAATATTTATGGATATTCAAATAGGTTTTAAAATGTGATATTAAATGATGATGATGATGATGATAGCTTGGTACCATACTGGAAGTCAAGTTTGGTTGGTTCATTAATTTGCTTGACTACTAGGTAGGGGTGGTAAAAGGAAAAGTAGGGAAGGAAGGGAAGGAGGGAGAGGTCGTGGGTTCGAATCCCTTCGCTAACAAAAAAAACTAACATTTAACAACTAACATTGGCCGATTAAAAAAAAAAAAAAAAACTAGGTAGGGGTGTTTGTCATCAGCTAAAGTCAGCTTTTTGGTTTTTCTTTTGACCTTTTCTAGTAATGGGTTTGATTCTGCATTGAATATACGTGTGTTCTACAATATGACTTAGAGAAATATTGAAAGGGTCTTACTAACCAGTGCCCTTAGGGCATTGATTAAGAAACTAAAAGGAGAAAATAATTTATTGTGGAGATCATAGGAGAGCATAAAAAAAGTCATGGGCAGCGCAATTTTGTGCATCCCAATAAATATCTTTCTCCTGTTAATTTCTTAACCAAAATGCCAAGGGCATTGATTAGCATTTTCCATATTGAAATTCTTTATAATTTTGCTTATTTATTTGATCTCTGTAATGGGTAAAAACTGACAATATTTGGTTCAGCGAGTGGAATTGGAAATGATGGGTGGCATGTATTTAGTAGTAATGCTTGGAAAAGGGGGAAGGTGGTAGTGTGGTGTATGATGCTTGCTTGCAATCTTTTGTGATTTGGGAGAATGAATTAACATGTGGAATCAGAAAACTGATGCTTTATAGATCTTAACACATGAACATTCTGGTTTCTTGTTAGTGTGGAAGGAGCATTTCACTCATATTGTAGATACTTCAGGGATAAGGACTTGACTTGCAGAAGATAAACGGTTTTGCAAGTGTTATATTATATATTATATATTATATATTGGGAGAGGATAAAATATAAGCATTTTCCAATTATATGTGATATATTATCTTTATTTCTAAATGCCATGTCAGGTCTTGTTCTACTTTTTTAAATGTGTTGTTTACAGAAACCTGGGCCTGTTTTTGTATCTGTGAAGTATAGACATTGAGTGAGTTAATAATCAATTTGGTTTTGATAAGTTTCTATTGTGTTGCTTTGGTCCTTGAAACTTGAAAGTGCTTGTCTATACAAATTGGTTAGATGAAGGATAACCTAATAACTACAGGTACAGGTAGGCCAAGAAAGATTGATTCTAAGGGAAATGATTAAAAAGGATGTAGAATTGTTGAAGAATTCGTTTTGTAGAAATCAAAATGACATCATTTGATTAATCTAGTTGAACCTGCATAGTGGTAAAAAGCCTTTGCTTATTGTATCTGACTATGTGGTCATGCTTTGATGAGCTCAATATTGTAGTGGAAAAAATTGATTTTGAAAATTACTAAATGATCTATTGCTCTTTAATTGATAGTGATATTTAGGTTGTAGCCAAGAGTGAGAGCAAGTGCATCGTATTGAATTTTCCTGTCTGCTTGTGTCCTTGCTTGTAGAGAGGCTAATAATTAGCAAATCAGGATAAGAAGGAACAGTCTCTGCAGAACTAATGGGTCCATGGTTGTCAAAGATTTTTTTTTTTTTTTTTTCAAAATTTCTAGCTGCTTCTTTTGGGGACTAAATTTTTAGGAGATTTCCTAAATAGTAAAGTGTGTGGGATAATAATCTCATCATGGTAACTATAAAGTTTTTTCAATTTTCATCTAAGTTGATGTGCATTCAGTCTGTTGTTCTGTGTTGTGGAATTTGAGAGTTCAGGAATACTTTTGTGCTTGCCAAATGTGCTGACTATACTGACTGAGGTTCTTTATTGGTCTTAACTACAGGCTATGACTGCTTTAAAAAAAGGGGCTTACTTGCTCAAGTATGGAAGGAGAGGGAAGCCCAAGTTTTGTCCCTTTCGGCTTTCCAATGTGAGTTTTGTGCTCCTTTTTCTGTACATATAAATTAATCCCTGTGAAAGTGTATTTCACTCGTTTCTTCCTAGTTCCTAAGATATGTGTTTGCCATTACTTTGTCCCTGTATTATTTTGAAAGACAAACTTAGAGCCTCAGTCTCTTTTTTCTTTTAGTTCTGTATTTTCATATTTTACATTTTTACTGTATAAATAGTTGTAACAAAATTTCTTGAAAAGGAAGAAGTAGGGAGAAATATAGTAGATGGCCTTGAAGTTGACAGATGAAGAGTGTTAGTAATTTGTTGAAGATAGGCAAAAATGTATCCATCCAACAAATTATATTGTGTAAAAGGAGATTTCAGAAGAGCATACCTAAAAAGTTTCAAATAACTACAGAAAGAACTATCAATGGCTTATCTACAGTTAGATTATGTTTTTGCAGTATCATTGTGAAATTATGGGAAATCATGGTTGCTATGGCTGATTACAAAGTTTCAATCAACTAATTGAAAATGTTAAAACTTAATATTGCTTTTGCTAAACCATGGGGAACCTTGACTAGTTTACCGGAAATATAATTTTCATCACAATAGTATTCATAGTAGAAGATTGTGGTAGGATTTCTGTTAGTCACGAGACTGATTGGATCTTTGTTAGACACCCTTATGCAAATACTAAAAAATGGAAGCTTTACCTTGCCAAAGGCCATATATATTAAATTTAGAGTTATGCAAATCTACTGTTACCTTATTGACTATATCAAGATCTGCTGCATGCTGTGATTATGTGTATTGTGTTTTATTTATAGAATCTACATGCTAACATTTCATTGCTCTCTAGCCTCATGCTTGTTTTTGTTATTGCTATAGTATTGGCTATGGTTTATTTTGCATTACATTTAATATGTTATTGGCTTATGTTAGATATATCAAACCATTCACATGGTTTTGCTAAACAGTAAGCTTTTGAGAACTGAGATAATTGAATCATGATGACATACATGGCATCAGAGTTTAGAGCTTCCGTGGCCTAGTGTTCATGAATTCTATCCTTGAAACTCATTCTTCTAAATAAAAAGTTGAATATCAGCGCAGGGTATGTGGGCTTGTGCATTATCCATGCTTTGAGCCTAAAGGACTTTTACGTGGGGTAGTGTGTTAGATATAAAAACCGTTCGCGATTGCTCTAGTTTTTATGTTAGTTAGTTCTGGAAACAAGTGGCTAGGAGTTTGATCCTCACCATCCCCATTCTTCTAAATAGAATCTGAATTTTAGCACAAGGTAGATTGGGCTTGTACTTTATAGATGCTTCAAGCCTAAAGGGTTTTGCATGGGAGTGTGTTGGAGATATGAAATGTAGTTAATAAAATTGTAAAATATCAAAGATATTTTTAGCATAGATAAATATCACATTGTTTTGATTTTTTTTTTCTTTCAAAAAAAGTAAAGTAGGAAAATAAATATCTAAGATACAATGTGATATTTATCTATTGTGAATATATCTTCGATATTTTACTAGAAAAAAATTTCACACGTCTTCACCTGGTAGGTTATGTTTTTTGGGATAGTTGGTTCATGACAGTTTCGATTTTTTGCAGTTGTTTTTTCCTTTCCAATAATTGTTTGGTTATCAAAAGTTGAAAGTATTTGATTTGTCTATTGCTTTCAGGATGAATCTGTTTTGATATGGTTCTCAGGGAAAGAAGAGAAGCGCCTTAAACTAACTAATGTTTCTAGGATTATATCTGGACAACGCACGGTATGTTTTTTAAAATGACTAGGAAATCATTGATACTATTTTGCTGTTTCTGATTTAGCCAACAATGTCATTCCTTATCTAAATAAATGATTGTAAGATAGTTGGGTAATTCATACAATTAATAAAACTTGCATTTTATGTATGCATTATTGTGATCTCACAATTTGTTCTTAGTTGATATATATAAACGAGTTGTCATTCACTGTTTCCATCTTCTACTAATAAGCTTGGTCTCTGTTATTCTGAATCTTTTCCATTATATAACTGTTTATGGAAATTTTTTGATCCTGTTTCCCTTTAGGAGTGGCTTCAGATTTATTATGATTTTTTATAGTATTCTTACTCCATTGTATTGACTTTTACTTACTGTTAGTGAGCTGTGACCAGCTGTAAGGTAGTTACCGTTACTAACTGTAGTTAGTAACTGTGAGGTTTAGTTTACAGTTGAGAGTTAGTTACAGTTGAGTCTCTCTATATAAAGAGATAACACTGTTGGTTGTAACTTTGTCTAATCTTTTTCAGATCAATGATAAACACTATTTTACTTTCTCTCAAATTCTATCATGATTTATTGGCTACTTAGGACAATTAGGACTAATTTGTTGGGGTCATGGATTTTCTCTTTCCCTTGCTATCATTTATGTAATTTCTAATAGCAACTATTATGCTGTTTCTTTCCAAGAATTTATATACATGCTGATGTACTTTTGTGCTGTCTTTTCTAATAACTTGTCATTTATGTAAAATTACACTACACACAGTCATGTTGTTCCGGTGAGTATGAGCATGGGTTTATTTAATAATTTTAAATATATTCAGAGTTCCTTCTTGACTTTGAGCATCTGCAGTGAATTCATCGCAAGAGCACGGGTTCTCTTGTCTATCTCTGTTATGACTGATTAAACATGACCCTTTTTTCCAGCCAATCTTTCAAAGATATCCGCGGCCCGAGAAGGAGTACCAGTCATTTTCTCTCATTTACAATGATAGATCATTAGACTTGGTATAAATTTCTATATTCCTCTCCCCTTCCCCCTCTTCTTGAGAAATGGCCCATAGGTGAGGCTTAGGTGAAAAGAAATATCATTTCGTATGCATCAATTAATTTAATCAATAATCTACTACAGTCAACCACAAATTTGTAAACGGGGTGGTGGGTGGTGGCAGAAATGTGTGGTAGATTTGTAAATAACTTTGGATAGATTATTTGTTAAATTAACTGATGCTTGGTTGATCAAATATTGTAGTCACAAACTATTAATGGAAAACTTTTTCCAAGCTGTATTATGGGTCATTTTCCCACTTTTTGGGGGGGCTGTTCTTGGCCTGCTGCTTTGATTGCACAGATTTAATTTATATTATGAGCATTATTGAGGTATTTTGTTTGTAGAAGCTTTATATAATGTTGTGATCTGATTATAATATTTTTTTCTACCAGATTTGTAAGGATAAAGATGAAGCTGAGGTTTGGTTCAGTGGATTGAAAGCGTTAATTTCTCGCAGCCATCACCGGAAGTGGAGAACAGAGTCAAGAAGTGACGGTATTCCATCTGAAGCTAATAGTCCTCGAACATACACTAGAAGAAGTTCTCCCTTGAATTCTCCTTTTGGTAGTAACGAAAGCTTGCAAAAGGTATTAATATTCAGTGTCCTTTTATTTTCTCCCTGTTTGACTACATTTCAGTTAAAGATGTTTATTAAGAGGATTTTCATTTTAAATGTTCAGGACAATGGGGATCATCTTCGCCTTCATAGCCCATATGAAAGCCCCCCTAAGAATGGTTTGGATAAAGCATTTTCTGATGTGATTTATTATCCTATTCCTCCAATGGGTTTCTTCCCTCCAGATTCTGCCAGTGGTTCGCTCCACTCTGTGTCATCAGGAGGATCAGATAGCATGCATGGTCAAATGAAAACAATGCCTATGGATGCTTTTAGAGTTAGCCTATCAAGTGCTGTTAGCTCATCTAGCCAAGGATCTGGTCATGATGACGGTGATGCCTTGGGGGATGTTTTCATTTGGGGGGAAGGCATGGGTGATGGTGTATTGGGTGGTGGGGTTCACCAAGTTGGGAGTAATTTTGGTGTCAAAATGGATTCTCTGTTGCCTAAAGCCTTGGAATCAGCAGTAGTTCTTGATGTGCAGAATATTGCTTGTGGTGGGAAACATGCTGCCTTGGTGACCAAACAAGGTGAAGTTTTTTCCTGGGGGGAAGAATCAGGAGGAAGGCTTGGGCATGGAGTTGATTCTGATGTTCCTCATCCAAAGCTTATTGAATCTCTAAGTAATACAAATATTGAACTTGTAGCTTGTGGGGAGTATCATACATGTGCTGTGACACTATCAGGTGATCTTTATACGTGGGGTGATGGCACTTACAATTATGGTCTTCTGGGGCATGGAAATCAGGTGAGCCACTGGGTCCCAAAAAGAGTAAATGGTCCTTTGGAGGGCATACATGTTTCATCTATTTCTTGTGGTCCATGGCACACTGCTGTTGTTACCTCTTCAGGGCAATTATTTACTTTCGGCGATGGTACATTTGGTGTTCTGGGTCATGGAGACCGAAAAAGTGTTTCCTTGCCAAGGGAAATAGAGTCCCTCAAGGGTCTTCGTACTGTAAAGGCTGCTTGTGGTGTTTGGCATACTGCTGCTGTTGTGGAGGTCATGGTTGGAAATTCAAATTCCAGCAACTGCTCTTCAGGGAAGCTGTTTACATGGGGTGATGGAGACAAAGGTCGACTTGGGCATGGTGACAAGGAATCAAAACTTGTTCCAACCTGTGTTGTGACTCTTGTTGAACCTAATTTTTGTCAAGTTGCTTGTGGTCATAGTATGACTGTAGCACTTTCTAGATCAGGCCATGTCTATACAATGGGCAGTTGTGTCTATGGCCAGTTAGGAAATACTCAAGCTGATGGGAAGCTACTAACCCGTGTTGAAGGAAAGCTTTCAAAGAGTTTTGTGGAGGAGATAGCTTGTGGTGCATATCATGTTGCAGTTTTAACTTCAAGGACTGAAGTTTTCACGTGGGGGAAGGGTGCAAATGGTCGTTTAGGCCATGGGGATACTAATGATAGAAACACCCCAACATTAGTAGAAGCTCTGAAAGACAAACAAGTAAAAAGTATTGCTTGTGGTACAAATTTCACTGCAGCTATATGCCTGCATAAGTGGGTATCTGGTGTTGACCAGTCCATGTGTTCTGGCTGCCGCGTGCCATTCAATTTCAAAAGGAAACGCCACAATTGTTATAACTGTGGACTTGTTTTTTGTCATTCATGCAGTAATAAGAAATCTGTTAAGGCTTCAATGGCACCAAACCCCAACAAACCTTATCGTGTCTGTGATAATTGTTTTAATAAAATAAGGAAAACTACGGAAACCGATGCTTCATCTCAGTCTTCTATGAGCAGAAGAGGAAGTGTTAATCAGGAGTGGTTACTTGAGTATAATGGTAAGGATGACAAATTGGATTCCAGATCTCATAATCAACTTGCCAGGTTTTCTTCAATGGAATCCTTGAAACAAGTGGACAGCAGATCTTCAAAGAAAAACAAAAAATTGGAATTCAACAGTAGCCGTGTCTCACCTGCTCCAAATGGTGGTTTACAGTGGGGAGCAACGAATATTTCTAAATCTTTTAATCCTGTTTTTGGATCATCGAAGAAATTTTTTTCAGCTTCTGTTCCTGGATCTAGAATTGTTTCCCGGGCAACATCCCCAATATCTAGACGACCTAGTCCACCTCGTTCAACTACTCCAACCCCAACACTGGGGGGACTTTCATCCCCAAAGATGGTTGTGGATGATGCTAAGAGAATCAATGATAACCTCAGTCAGGAGGTTGTTAAATTAAGATCACAGGTATTTTATCTTATGCTTTCATTGATGGATGGTATTCCCTTGCTGAAATGAATAGAGTTTTTATACCAATTGCTATTATGCTTTGCTGTTTCTAGCTAAATGCATATTTAATGGGAAGCGGCTTCATTATTTTCTGTATTACCTGTTAATGGTTGAATTGGATAATAATTTACAAGCCATATAATATATAAATGTATGTGCAGAGATGTAATATTGTCATGTAAATTTTAATTTTTAATTATTGTTACGTTAGAGCATGTGCATGCAACTGTTTCAGCGAGGGCTGGTGATTAGCGGAGCTAGGTCACAAACTATTCAAGATGCGGTTAGCTATAAGCTCAATAAGCTAGGCTCATGAACTCATGAGCCGCGTCTGAGTTGAAAATTGAAATTTTGACTCTGTTTAGTAAATGAGCTGAGCTTGAGTTTTTAATGGTTTGGTTCTGATAGAGGTCCATTAGTAGCATGCCAAGGAGATGGACCTTGGATATGCAGGGTTTTCATTAGAAGAAATAAAGAAAGAAAAATAAAATTAAATAGACTTGTCTAGGACACATAGTCTTGTTTGTTATATTTCTTTTTTGGTTTGGATGCACTGATAGTGGAGAGGACGAGAGGTAGTTATATAGGAGTAAAACAGGAGGCCTATGATTTTTCTCTGTTGTTCCATTTGGCTTCTACCTTGGGCAGGGATAGTTTTTCTGTGGTGTATAGCTCTGGGGCAGGAGTTAACAATCTTTTCTATGCCACCACAAGATATTTTAACTCACTTTCATAGGGTGGAAATAGTTTACTTTTTCTCATGTTCATTTATTTTTCTAAACCACAACTTGATGAAATCTCTTGACTATCTATTTGTAGTGAGCCTGATGAATTTTTTGTCCCCTATTAGGTTGAAAACCTGACTCGGAAAGCCCAGCTTCAAGAAGTTGAGTTGGAAAGAACAACTAAACAGTTGAAAGAAGCAATAGCAATTGCAAGCGAAGAAACTGCCAAATGCAAAGCAGCAAAGGAAGTGATCAAGTCACTCACTGCACAGGTAGAAACTCTTACCCCTTAAGCCATTTTTACAAACTATATTCCTATGACAGCTAGAAGTTCTTACTCAAGAAGCAAAATATGAAGGACCCAAAATACAAATAGTGGGTTGGTAACTTTTTTTTTTCCCATTTAAAATAAGCTAACTATATCTAGAAAAACCATATTCAAGTGGATTCTATGCCTATTTATATTTTCTTGAGTTGTTTGATTAGCCCTTGTCTAACTCAACAGGATGAGTAGAAAAGCAACACTAATGGGTGAAAGGTTGTAGATGAAAAAATAAATGTTATTGCTACTATAAATGTGATGTGTTGCCTGTAATAGAGTCTTATTCTAGGCAAGTAGTTACGAGCCTAGGTCTATATATTATAATTGTCTTTGTTCATCAGAAGTAATATCTAGAAAATTTTCATTCAAGTACTATGCTTTCTTGGAGACCAAGTAGTGTACATATTAAATAAATAACCAGCCTCTGAAAACATGCCTAAACGACCACAAGAATGAGGAAAACCTCACAAAACGGATGCCTATGCATTGATTTGACATAACTATACCAAAGTTTAATATCCTAATGAAATTTACAAAAATAACTCTAGGACTAAAAGTAATATTAACCAAATTAACACTGTGAAAGCATGAATAGTTACAGTTGGGCTCAATTCAACTGTAAACTGAACTGGTGGATTTTAAATTTTAGGCTTATTCTTATCGATTTGTACTGGATGTATCAGAACTAGTCTCACTAATCTCACATGTCTTTGTTTCTTGCACTGAATAGTTGAAGGACATGGCTGAGAGACTACCTGTAGGAGCATCTAGGAATGTCAGATCGCCAACCTCTATTGCTTCCTTTGGCTTAAATCCTGGTTCCAATGACCTTACTAATGCTTCCTTTGATCGATTGAATATTCAAGCAACAAGCCCAGAATCAGACTCAACTGGATCCACTAACCAGTTACTTTCAAATGGATCAAGCACCATCACCAACCGGAGTGCAGGTTACATTAAACACAGTCAATCGGATGCAACTAGCAGAAATGGGAACAAAACAAAGGATAATGAGACTGAATGGGTTGAGCAAGATGAACCGGGTGTATATATTACTCTTACCTCCCTACCAGGAGGAGTCATAGATCTTAAAAGAGTTCGCTTCAGGTATATAATGCTCTATCATATTAACCTTTTTTTTTTTGGTCAACTTACATAACTTGACCTCCAAATTTTGCTGATGCAGAGTAGATGAATGCTAGCAATACACTTTTCCCAACACATTCTCTATTATTGGTTGAAATTCATGTGAGTTCTACCATTGTAGAAATGGAACTACAAGTGAGACCTACATGCATTTCAACCGATTGTGATGGAAAGAGTGTGTAATGTGTTGGCATTTCTCATGTTGAGTATAATATACATAGGGTGTAATCTTTGACAAGCAATTTCCTATCTAAATGCTTTATTCTTTAATTTGGTTTATGATGGGAAAAGAAAGCTTTACAAGCAATTCAGATAACTATGTTGCATTTCAAACGTTTAGCCATATTATAATGTGGGTTTAACCATTTGCATTGGTGAAATGCAGTCGGAAGCGGTTTAGTGAGAAACAAGCAGAACAATGGTGGGCCGAGAATCGGGCAAGAGTATATGAACAATACAACGTGCGCATGATTGACAAGTCGACAATTGGTGTTGGGAGTGAGAACCTGGCTCATTGATGTGATAATTTGTACATGAGGAGTTTTAACCCGTTTTGGCAGGACTTGAAGCAAGAATGTGCCATCAATTACATTTGGCTTCCATCCAAGATTAATAAAAAATCAAGGGAAGCAGGGATTGGCATAATAGGAGAGAATAGGGATTTGATTGTGATTTTGTAATTCCACTTTCATTTTTTTCCTAATTTGATTACATTTTCCATTTTTTCCCTATATGTAGCTTGTGTGGGGGTTGAGGGTGTGAAATGTAAATTCCTAGTAGGTTAGCTGCAATGTAAATTTCATAAGCAAATGCATTTACTAATTTTTCTTTTACACCAGTTATATAATACCTTCGGCCATGGGATAGATGGCCTTAAGTAGTTAATATAGATAGACTCTGGCAAATGTTATATTTTTCGTGCTCGTCCAGTATTTAAAAGCATTACGTTCTTATTCTCTTTTGTCTAGCAATATTGTATACTTTGTATGGCGTTTATCTATTAAAGCAAAAAATCAGTGAAGAACCGATTAAATTAGTCCAGAACTACGGTCAGAATCCAAAAAAAAGAGAACTATGGTTTGATTTCTTATTTTTAAAGTTTTTTTTCTTCCTAAAAATTATTTATTAAAAACAGTTTGTGAGAAAACAAAGATCTATCGGTGAAGTTTATGTATGGATTCTTATTATTTAATTTTTTTTTATCTGGTTGATTAAACAATAAATTTTTTGTTAATCTAAAATTTTACAACTTATTTATACTTAAATATATTTTTAATCCCTAATAAATATTTGATTTAAATATTTGATTTTTGTGTTTGTATCTTAACAAAATTTTATTGAGTTGGGTTTGTAATAGAACAACAATTTATTTTTTCCTTGATACTTTTTTAAATTTATGATAAATTGTCAAATTTTGTGTTTATTTTCTAATAAAAAAATTTCTTT